>JASSUY010035211.1:0-46873 GCA_032466535.1 Forpus xanthops | reverse complement strand
CCTGGGACTGGGGAAGAAAGAGAGGGGAGTGAGTGAGAGAGAAAACTGCGTGAGTTTGAGAGGCTTAAACCACGACAGGGGCATTTGGTGCTTTGCAAGCTGAGGGTTGCACATGCTTAATGCCCACAAAAGCCTTTGCCCTCCACAGACACATCCCATGCCTCAAATCCCGGGGGGGGGTCTCAGCGGTCCTGCTCCTTCTGGACATGATGCCCCCCAGGGCTGCTGCAACTCAGGCATCTGTAGAGGAAAAGTCAAATGAGCCGATACCCAGGAGTTTCCCCCTTCCACGTACCACCATTTCTTGCTCGAAGCGCCTGAGCATCTGCTCCAGCTGCAGCTGGTGTTTGCTGTTGAGCTGGGCCTGGTTTCGGTGCTCCTCCTTCTGAAGGAGACGCAGCTCCCGCAGCTCCTGGCGCCTGTTGAGGGTTAAAACGGAGAGAGAAGCAGAGAGTCAGAGAAGTTCAGGGGCATGTGCCTGAGTGGAGACGGCAGAATCAATAACCAGAGCGCTTCAGGGGGAATGAGAGCTGCGCAGCCATCCTGTAGCACCCTGCCACTTGCACTCAGCACAGGCAGGAGGTAAATGCCAGCTGACTGATGTGCTCTCAGGCTCTGTGATACTGCAAGGAAGCAGGATGCTAATTACGACAACTGCTGGCAAACCGTCAACTTGCACAGGTAAGGCCTGTTAGCATTCACTGTGTGTGAAACAAGCCCTGTCAAAGCTCCTAAGGTAATTCTGCAGGCACTGCTCCACAGCCAGCACCCAAAACACACATTCTGAGAGCTGGATTAGTGCTCACTGGTCTTCAAAACACAGCTCAGGCCGAGCTGGTGCTGCTCTGGCCTGGCCCCCGGGCACTGCACCCATTGTTGCTCACACCCAGGTGGCAGAAGAGGCAGTTTTCCAGAATTCAGATCAATCTGTCACAACACTGCATCGCTCCCCTCATCAAGCAAAAAGGAGCCTCTGCTCAGACAGTTGCATTTGAGTCTGATATGTTTGTGCCTAGTTGAGCTGGAATACACTGATGTACAAAAGGAACAGCAGCAGCAGCTTCCCCATGTAGGATCCCCACCGTGACCTCTGCTGCCATGCATTAGCCTTACACATCAAGTATAACTCTCCCTGGGGCCCTCCTGGGAAAAACACTTTGGAACAATTTCTTCTTTCAAAACAAACTCAAGCCCCATTAAATCAGCTGGCACAGTATGATGTGCTCTCATCTGATCTTGCCTTCAAATCAAAACCTGGGCATGTTCCAAGAAACCAGAAACAAGCCCCTTAAGTGCAAATCAAGATGCCAAGAGAGTTGATCATGCCCACTAGCAAGCCCCAGGGGAATAACTGCTCCTCCTAAAAGGCGTTCAGGGACTTGATGCTTTCCAACCAAAGCCTCTATGTCTCTTCACCCATCTCACAGATGGAGAAGGGATGATTTAAAGAGAGGCCTCTTCCCAGTGATGCCACCACAGCTCGGAGTGGACCAGAAGAAAGCAGCTGTGCCTGGAAATTCCCTATATGCTAGTATGCACACTTTCTGTGTTTTATTGGGGTTATATGCACTTCTCACACAAGAATGGTAGCTAATGAGCTTCTGTATAGATCTGATATTAGAGCCTACAAATAAGGTTGCCACAAGGACACACTTGCTTGGGATGAATTGTATTCTCAGAGGGCCCCTCAAAGCAACACAAGAGAACCTAGATTAGGACATCGAGCAAAACAGTTTGTATTTTAATTATTTTAAGGGCCTTTTCAGTGCTGCTACTGATAGTAACTGAGCTAGAAACAGCAGCTTCTCTTCCTGAGAACAGGTCATGGAGGTTTGAAAGCTGTAAGATCCAAAAAGGAGTCATAAAGGCTGAAGCAGGGAGGATACATTAATGAATATTAAGTGATACTCAAGTAGTTTATAACTCTGTTGGCCTTTCTGTTAATGAATTCTGAGGAGACAGAAGAACAAAAGGAAGAGGAGCACCTTGAGAACATTTCTGTGCATATTTCCATTAAGCCACCTACAGCCCTGGAGACATATTCAGTCATCCCCAGAGGACAGAGTGAGCCACAGCACAAGCTTCTCTCTCGTCACAGCTTTACTGCACCTTATCCCCAAGATGCATCCCTCATTTCTCTGCATGAAAACAGAGCTCAGTTTAGTCAGTACATCAAGCCCTCTGCTAGCCAAGGAAAGGCCAAAAGAAGCTATGTCCACACTGGACAGTTGTCCTGCCCAAGTGGGATTTCAACAGAAAATAACAGGACATTAGATTGTTCCTGGATTTGTTTGCAGAGAAGAAAACCTTGGCCCGGGTGGTGCCCTGCCCTCCCTTCATCCCAGTGACCCACTTGCCTGAGAAACCTCATCTCTTCATCCTTCTTCTCATCCTCACTGATGATTTTAGAGGTGGTGACGCTCACCTCTACTCCATCCACCACAAACTTGCGGGTGCGCTTTAACGTCTTCTTCTGCATCCGGGAAGCCTGAGTTCAGCAGGAGAGGGAAAGAAGAAACTATGCAGCAGAGCTCCCCTGCTTGTTGCATGGGGTGCAGAGATGGAAGCTTCAGAGCAATTTCGATGCCATTGTTAATGAGGAACATAAGCAGGGAAACCACATAAAGCAAAAAACAGCAGCATATTTGGAGCTGCTCTTCACTCCACTCAGCCTTGCTGTGATGCCTCAATACAGCATGATTTCTACTCTGCAGAAACCTGAACTGGAGAAGAGGAAACCTGCCATGTGAAAATCCTTCCTTGCCATGTCCAACTAAAGCAAAACCTGATAGGGAACACTAGGATCCTTCCTTAATTGCAGTGCTGAAAAATCCACACAACAGGAAGCTTGCAGTGGTTCATTTAAAGGCTCCTGCATCATCTGATCCACAGGTACCCCCCATTGTCCTTGCAGATGTGAAGCAGACAAAGTCCTCACATCAGGCTGTGCTTGCAGACGGAGCCAGGGAAACAAGCCAGCCCTGCCCAAAGGCTCAGCACTCATGTCCCTCTGGTCCTCATTACAATACTCCACTAATCACAACCAGCTCTGAGCCTCTCACCGTGACCTCCACAAAGCACAACCCAAGCTCACTTACATTAGCATTGGCAGGGACAAGTGGCAGGAGCAGCCGTCCTCTCCCAGCAATGCCACAGCAGGTCAGCATCCCCTTGCATGGTCAGCAGCCCAAGCTTGGCTGAAGGGCTGTGACCAGGGACTCAGTTTTTTTGGCAAAAAACAAGGATATGACTTGCAGCCATACAGGAAAGCACAATGATGCATTGAGCAAAGGCTCCCTGAAGTCCTTTTGCTCTTGCAGTGATAGCTGTTAGAGATACACAAGATGTCAGAAGAGCTTCATTTGAGCCAGCAAGGCCCAGAGCAAGCCCCTGGAAGCTTACTGCAACAGAGGAGACAGACAAACTCTGAGGGCAGTTGTGGGCTTGCCCAGTGTGTAACAAAAGACCACTATAGCAGTAGTTCAAACAACAGACAAATCAGTGCAAGAAGGTTCACATGAGACCAGCCTTGGTCACAAAGGCTCCTACTGACCCAAACTGAATTAAAACAGCTGGTTAAAACTCCTGCATTGTCCAAATGAGAAAATGCCATCACCGAGCTCTCCATACCAACCCCAGCGTGCAATAACACCCTCACTCACTGCCTGAGCCCAGTGACCTGGGGATGTGGCAGCCTGTTTGGTGCTTGGCCTCTGGTCCCCTGGTTCTCCTCCACTGTTCAATGAGCAGCTGCCTGCCTCAGTCATGGAGCATACTCAAACATGGGTATTAAACCAAGATTATTCATTTTCTCCTGGTCTTTTCTGTTAACCCTCGGTAGCAGGCCAGCATCCTCTCCTGAACACAAGAAAATGTGTTTTCAAACATTCCTGTAATGTAAATTGCTCTCCAAAGCAGAATCTGACAAACTGTGGTCATATGGGATGCTGACTTTGAGTGCTCACACTTCACAGTGCACATCCCAGTGCACTTCCTCCAGCTCAGCCAAAGCTGTGAGCACCCAGGACACACACAGGTCAGCCCTCAGAAAGTCAAGCTAGATACTCAAAAGGAGCTCCCCTCCAGGAGCAGGTATACCTCAGAAAGTCTGGGTTACCTTTTCAAAACCCTACTGATCTCCTTTTGCCTGTGTCTGATCATTTTTTCCTGCTAGCTGCAGCCTCCCAAGCTCACCTGTAGATTTCTCATTCTTAATCTTCCTAAAGAAAAAAAATACAAGAAAAAAGACCTGAATACTTTCCACCAAAGGTTTGGGGTTTGTTTTTTTTCCGGACTAAGCTATAAGCAACTGGAAAAAAAGTCTGGTAATAAAAGGGTCACTTTAAATTTGCAGTTTAGCCTGCGATAAAATGCATGTAATAGTTAATGTTTACAGTCAGAAATGGTTTAATTCTTGGCTGCTCCTTCTCTTGCTGTAACCTGCCTGGCACCCTCTGCACAGAACCCAGCAGCACCAGGAACATGTGCAAGGGCAGGGCAGGGGAGCTTAATCCCATGAAGCTAGGGCTAGGCAAGGAGCCTGGGTGAGGAGGGAGCAGCACGGGCTGGTACCCCCCCATGCACTCACAGCTCATTGTGCAAAGCAAAGGCTTCAGCAGAACATCTTTCCCAGAGCCCTCCATCAGCATTGCTTCTACAGAACAGCTGTGCTTGAATGCCTTGCTCAGAGAGATGCCATTTGCTTTGTTCTGAGCAATACCTCTGGCTGGGGCAACTTAAATTGTGACCTAACATGACCACCTCTTTGAGGCTTACCCTGTAAAACACAAGAATTCCTTTCCCTTTCTAGAGGAGCAACTGGGGAGAGCAATTATATGTGTGGCATCATATTCATCTTTGGCTGGCCTCGAGGAGACCAGGTAACATGGCAAAGGCAGTGATGAGGGATAAACTGCTATGCAAGAGCATCACACTTCCCTCATTAAGGATCCACATTAATTGCAGGCTCCTGCAGGGGATGCTGGCTCTCATGCTCACAGCAGGAGACAGAAGGGGAGGAAGGTTTTGCCAAGAATGGTTTTCTCAGCACGTTTCTATGCCGGGAAGCTATCATTCATGCAGGCAATTGGATAAAGATCTTGTGCAACACATCACTTTGCCCACTCAAGTCACAAACATTTCTTCTTCTGAAGCTCAGCAAATACCATTCCAGTTATTTTGCCTCTTCCTCCAAGCTGTGCTGACCTGGCCGGCTCTGGCTCACAAACATTCCCAGCCTCCAGAGAGCTTTAGCAAAAGCCAAGAAGCCTGGGAAGTCTTCATGCAAGTTACTGCTGACACAAACCAGGCAAGATGTATGGCAGGTTGGAAAAATTAAGAGAGGCACCAGCCCAAATAAGCTTTCTCCTAGGGCTAGGAGAGCAATGGAGTGATGGGCAGTGGATATCTTAGGAAATCACACTTTGGGTTTCACACTCATCCTTGCTCCAACTGTGTCTGACTGCACGAGTCAGGTGAGTGGCACAGTTACTTCACACTTCTCAAGGGCCCAAAATAACTATAGAGTATAAGACTTCAGTTTTTTCTGAAACAGCAGAGGACACATCTACCTGCAGCAGCTCCACCAAGAGCTTCTCCTTCACTTGAGAACATACCATTCGTCCATGGCATAATTTAACACAGCAGTATGTGCCATGCCAGCTGAAGCCCAGCTGGGACAGGCATCCCACAGAGAAAACAAACCATCAAAGGCTTTCCCTAGAGATGGGCTTCCTCCCTCCTTGCCACCCCTATGTTTATTTGCAGAGCTCCAAGCCTGGACACTCATACTGCAAGCACCATGTCCAGCCTTCCCAGCTATCTGGAAAGTAGGCACATAGGTGGTCTTTAGCATCATGCTAAACCAAGATTCTCAGATCCTCTGTCCTCAATCAGCCTCTGCCCTCTCCTACTTTACCTGTTCCCCACCTTCAAACACAGGTCAGACTTGGGGCAACTCACCTCCACCTCCTGTAGTCAAAGATCAACCCCATGTAGAGCACAACATGCTGCTTTCTCAGGAAGGAGTTTAAGGGGCTATGGCTGAAGTGTGGATGTGCATAGCCTCTCAAGGAAAGGATCTGAATTTTAGGACTTGGCTGAAGAGAACTTCAGCACTTTTTAACAGGGGGTTGCTGCTCTTCCTTCTTCACACCCTCTGCCCTCCATACTGCTCACCTTCAGGGAGATGGAGCCACTCTCCCTGTTGAGGGACAGGTCAGCAGACAGGGAGATGGTGAGGTCCATACTTTCCGAGGCTGAAGTACTACCAGAATCTGAATCCCCTTTGGACTGGCTCCCAGGGAATGGAGCTGGAGAATCCAAGCTCCCATTGGCAAGCTTCTCCTCCATTAAGTTCTCCAGGTGGCTGCTCTCTGGTCGCTCCATGATGCTCTTCTGCTCCTTGCTGCCTGGCCCAGGCTGCTTCTCCCCCTCCATGGAGTTACTGAGCTGTCTGGGCTGCAAGATGATGTCTGGCTTGCCCTGGGTGGCCAAGGTGGCAGAGCTGGCAAGGGCTTTTGTGGAGTGGTTGCTCTCCAGTTTGTCATTGTCACCATTTATCCTTTCATGTGATAGTTTATGGCTATGTCCATCTGTGCTCTCCTTGCCAGTCCCTACAGGCCCGTTCACTGCCTTGGGCAAGGAAGATTCTGGAGGCTTCTGCCCATCAAAACTCAGCTGACTTGCCTTGGTGGGGTCCCGCTTGTGCTCACTATGGGTCTGGAAAGACAGAGAAGGTGTTGGGTTTTGCACCACTGCTTTAAAACAACTGCAAGAGCTGCAAGTCCCCATGCTTCAGAGCAAAGTCATCCACAGCTAAAGAGTTACTGGGAAGAATTTTTCCCTTTCAGGACATCCTGGGATACCTTCCTCCAGATTTGTGGTCCCAAGCACTGTGGACACTGGCTGGAAGGAAACAGCAGAGTGGGAAGCTCCAAAACCTGCAGCTTCTTAAGAGGCATCCTAGGAGTTTGCTTATCAAAAACCTTCTCCCATAGGCAACCCCACCATGGATTAATCACTGCCCTTGGTACAGATGGAGGAGATTGAAGCATGGCCCCCAACAAAGCTGAACAGGCAGTCACCAAAAAACAGCCCCTCCTTGGCCAAGCAGCTGCTCTCCCCCCCACCCTCCACCTGATGAGGCCCAGAATAGCTGTAAATCAGATCTTTGGAGCTTGGAGAAGTTGCTGGGCTCTTTCCCTCACCACAGCCACAAACTTGCCAGCACAGTGCTGGGAGCGCTCACCGAGGCAGACTCCAGTAAGTCATCTTCTTCCGCTTCATCCCGACTGTCCTCAATCTCTTCCATCACCTCAGCCTTGGCCTCGGCCACCAGCTCACGCAAGGCACGGTTGCTGGTCACCTTGCTGACAAAGGGATGCTGAAAAGCCAAGCACAACGCACATGCGTAAGGTGACCATAAACCAGACTTTGTGAGTTTGCAGACAAGTGAGCACATGGGGACAGCAATGGCAAGGCCACTTCCTGCTTAAAACAATTGCAAAGTTCTAAAGATAAAATTCTTGCCAGTATCACCATGCTTAACTCCCAGATGAATCAACAGATATGTGCTGCATGTATGAGACAGAGGAAACATGACGCCAAGGTTAAGTACCAGCTCTGTACACAGATGCTCAAAGCATGGTGCTCTGTGAAGCCACTTTATGTCAACGTCCCCCAAACAAAATCACCAGCTTCATTTAAACAAGCGGCTCTTGCTGCAGGGGAGACATTCCCCCTCTCCACAAGCAGGCTGAACTCCAGGGTCCAGGTCCAAGCCCAGAATGCCACCAGCAAAGGGGCAAAAGCCAGGCTGGGGGTGAACAGAGTGAAAGGCTTGATTGAAATTGAGCTCAGATTGCTCAGCACAGAGTGGTTTGTGTTGAGCTTCAAAAAAAGGCTGGGGATTCCCTTGGGTTGCACGCTTTCTCCTGCCAACCATAGCCACTGGGGAAAAGCATCTTCCAGGTTCCTGTTATTGTTCTGGAAGCAGACAGGAGGAATGGAGCTGAATTTGAATCTGGGATAACCAGGTACCCAAGCTGGCTGCCACAAGGGTATTTTCAGACAATGGGAACCATTTCTATTCCAGGTTTTGTCCACAAGGCCTCTGCAGTTAGCTCCAAATGGGAAAAAAATTACTGCTGCTTTTTGGAGCATTTTAGTGGCTGAGAAGTGCTATGAAGTCTCTAAACAAAACTAAAGCAATCTGAAATCAGCCTGGGGCCCATCAACACCTTTGTGGAGTGTTTTACACACAGTGGTGGTTTGGACACCCACAGAGTGGGGCAGACACAAACACCAGACACAGATGCAGCCCTGGGTCCAGTGCCGGTCCCTACCTCCAGCAGCTGGGCAGCACTGGGCCGGGTCTCTGGGTTCTTGTCCAGCGCCTTCTTCAGGAAGTCTCTGAACTCCAGGGACCTTAAAACACAGTTGTTGGTGAGAAACTCAGAGGGAAAGGCCCTGAACACCATGGGGTCTGCTCCATCCCTGTGCAAGTTCTGTCCCAGTTTGCAACTGACAAGAATCATCATTTCACTCCCAGCATGGGAAACCCTGTGCTTAGCGACTCTGATTACTTGTAGGAGAATCAGCAGTGTGGCCAAGTGAGGGATTAGATCTTGCCTTACCTGTGATGGCAACAGACAGAGGGGCTGAGCGTTGGGCTCTGTGCCCCAGGGCCAAGGCATAGTTAGGAAAGGACACCAGCAGTTATCCTCCAAAGGTAGCCCAGGGGTGGAGCTGCTTGGACAAGGATGCTCCAGAACCCATTCCCACAGCCTCAAGTGTGAAATGATGACTGTGAAGGACCAGGAACCCCATAGGAGGGCACCCTCAGCCTGCAAAGTGCCGTTCCAAGATACAGAGCATGTCCCTGATAATCTGGGCTGCCTGTTCCTACTGGGTTTTTGGCGTTGGGATCCTGCCTGCTCCCTGAACTGCTGTGACAATGCTTGTGACTCCAGTACTCTCCCAGCAGTAATGTACTGCTGGCTATCATGCAGTCTGTTTTACCATGATTAAAAGAAAAATCTGCTTGTATTTTTTAAATGGAGAAGAGACTTTCCAGACTCCAGGACAGAAATTCTAGAGCTCTCAGTCATCTCCAGGTTTAGAGGAAAATCTGCCTTTCATACAAAACCAGGATGCTCTGAAAGCAGCCAAGAGATCACCCTCACTTCAGCAAGGCTGTGGGTGGGCAGCAGCTGCCCCCGTGCTGCCTGCACATCATCACAGTGTCAGCACAGCCATGGCACGGAGCTCAATCTCTACACTGGGTTCTCAAATTAAACACTGCTGCTAGAAAAGTCTTTTTTTTTCCTCTCTTGAGCACTGTGTAAGTTGGGAAGCACACGGTCCTGCCCAAAACCCCTCACCATTTGGAAGGGCAGCTGAGTGTGGGGGGGTCAGACTTGGCAATCTTCAGCAGGACTCTCATGGGGTTGAGCTCATGATGGGGTGGCTCAATCTGGGCCATTTCAATCAGTGTGATTCCCAGAGACCAGATGTCTGCCTTGTAGTCATACGGAGTGTCCTTCATGGTCTCGCACATCACCACCTCTGGGGCCATCCTGCAAGGGGCAGAGCAAGGAGCAGGGATGGGGACAGATGACACCACAGACAATGTGAGGCTTGCCACAGCAATTAAATGCTTTAAATAATACACAGCATTCCATAAAATCAGCCTTTCCTCCTAGCTCTGGGTTTCAGAAGCAGCAGCACCTTTTGTAAGGGGTCCAGCTCCCTCCCTCTTCCGCAAACCAACCAAGACAGCCCATAGAAACCCCCAGGCCATTGACATCTGGCACGGATGTTGCTGCAGACAATAAATTAATCTTCGCTGATGCTGTTCCTTCAGCAAGTCGGGTGATTTAGAGATTGCGTTTCTGGAGTGAGGAGCTGTTCCCATGTGCTTGGAGCTGCTTCAAAGCCCACTCCACCCCCCCGGGGCCAGGGAGCGGGGAGCACACACACGCAAGCACACGTGTGTCTTTCACTCCTCCAAGCCTGGAGCATGGTGGCCCCTCGATAGTTCAGGGCACTGTGACACTGGGCAATGCTCCCATACCACTGGGGCTGCTCACAGCTCCCTTCAGTAAGGGAAACCCTTGCACACGTGGACACTGGCCGAGACTCCTTATTAAAATCCTCCCATTCGTGCTTGGTAAGGCACTATGAGCCATCACATCCCAAAAGCAATCAGCTCCCTGTTTCTCAGCAAGCTTCACAAGAGTGAAGCACCTCATGAACACAGGGTTTCTTAGCAAGCAGGTCACTCACCAGTAAGGGGTGCCAATGAAGGAGTCTCGCTTCTGCAAAGTTTTCGTGTTTTTGGCAGACACTCCAAAGTCAGCTGCAAAGAGCAGTAACATTAGATGCTGCAGGAAAACCTAAAGACCCTTCTAAATAAGCACACTTGACTGAAATGCAGGTTTAAATGCAAATACACATTTAAATCAAGAACATGATACAAAGTGATGCTTCCTCTAAACAAAGCATCAGAAATTGGATTTGCTTTTGGATACACAAGCACTAGGGACCTTCACCCTCCCATGTGCTGTAAGACAGGGGCATAACAAGTCACTCCTACTGTAACCCAAACCCTACACATCTAGAGGGAAGTTGAGCTCTTTTCCACAAGCAAGCAAAAGCAGAGCCATGGCAGATTACTTTCAGGACTGACATTTCATGGCAAAAAGTCTCATTTTACACCAGAAAAATCAAAGTGCTGTTGCATCCTTTCTTTTCCCTTCAGCCTCATTCACAGCAGCCACTGTGTGATGACTTTCAATGAGTCTGCCCCTTCTATAGAGAGCTTCTGAAGCCAACCAGACCCAAATCAAACTGGTTAGATCTGCAAAGGGTACCAAGCCCACTTCAGGTTACTTTGCTCTCCAAGATGGTCCCAAAGACCTCTGGAGGAGCTGTTATTCATCTGCACCCTGTTCTTATGAACATGTCTATCTTCTCAGGCTGACTCTTGGTCTCCATCAGCACCCACAGACACATCCCAAGAGCACCCCACAGCTACCAGCACCCCTCATCAGAGTACAAAGGAGATATGCATCTTTCTGACCAGTCCTTACAGACAAAGCTACCTTCTCATACTCCAGCAGGTAGTTGGATGTCAGTTTAACTCAAGTTGCTCGGCAAAGCAACCCTTTGGCAAAACTCCCCCTGTCACCACCAGACCTGCTCTGGAGATAAGACGAATTCTTCCAGCTCCCAGCAGTGCCAACTGGCACCCTGCACAGGATGCTCAGCAGGCCAGAAAGCATAAAAGTTGAGTTCAAAGAAGCATTAAACAAATTCACAAAAGTCCATGAAGAGCATGAGCACAGCTGTGGCTCGGGGAGGCTTGGTACCCAGCTGGGGGCTAAGTACAGCACACAGCTCAATAGCAGACTTAGCCTCCCATCTTCTGCCTGAGCTCATCAGCAGCAAAGTAGCTGATGTCCCACAGGCAGGGCAGAAGGCAGACCATCCCTTGATCTCCCCCATGGTTGGGTATAGCTGAACACTATCATCCAGCTCCCAGCAGCACACGGCTGTCATTAATGTAGCGTGAAATGGTCCAAAGCAGCTCTCCCATTGAGTTCATCAAGCAAGCACTTGCTGTGCTCCTGTGCCAGCCAGCTCACCGAGCTTGATGTCCCCATCCTGAGTGAGGAGCACGTTGCCTGCCTTCAGGTCACGGTGGATGATCTTCTTGCTGTGGAGGTAATGGAGGGCTTCCAACATCTGGCGGCAAATCACTTGAATCTGAGGTTCAGTCAGGCCCCGGTCCAGCTCTGTGAGGAGGAGAGAGCTGTTAAAGAGGGCAGGGATTGGAGCGATGATCCACACGAGCAGCAGGAAGGCACTTGTTATCCAGTAGACCATTTAAAAAACACTGTCCATGTGTCAAAGTCACAGGAGACCAATGCAAATCAGCTTGTTAAGGTAATCTATTCCCTAAGACAGCACTCAGCACAATGCCTGCTTGCCTGGAGCTGCTGGTTTACAGCTCCCTCCCAGGGATGCTTTGCTGAGGCATATGGCCCAGGAATAGCGGATAAGGAGGATGAGAAGGGGAGCCAGGCACGCCTGCAACAGGGGTCTGAACTGTTAAGTTCCCAGCCAATTTGGAAAACAGGTCCCTACAGGCAAGCTGGGTCTTGCCCAGTGTGGGGATGCTGCTGCCTGGGGCAGGGAGGTGAACCTGGCTGCAGGCAGCAATAGGGCCAGACACAGGCGTGAAAAATCAGCAGCTTCATATGCAGCAGTGGTGTCATCCCCTAAGGAGCTACCCCTGTCATGGAGATGCAGCATATCTCCCTGTACATATGAGGGGCACGCTACTTCCCAAAGCAACAAGCAATAAAACGCTCATCCATGTTATCCCTGCCCACTGCTTTGAGCTGGTGTTTCAAGTAGCACCAGATACCAGCACACCAGTTTGTACCCTGTGGTCTATCCCTATTTCTGAAGCCACTAGTGTGACCTCCTTGCTGAGTTCTGCCCAGCCACCTTCACCACCCAAGACCACTTTCCAAGGTGACAGCTCTGCAAACCATCAAACCCAGAAGGTTAGTGTCATCCAAGCTTTCTTCCCTCCCTTTGCAATACACATCCCTCCTCCAGCACAGCAGAGCAGGCCAAGCCTCAGACAACTCCAGCTGCCCAAACTACATGGCCAGGATGGGGGCTGATGGCTGGACCCTAGCAACTGTGACAGATGCTTAACCACAGGCAGGGGGATGCTGGGACAACCACTTTGTTCCTCCTCTTCCTCACCAAGATCTCCTTTGCTCTGGGGGAAGGTGACGCTTTACATTCTCCCTGGAGCATTTGGCACAAGTGAGGTGCAACAGGCCACAGGTTTTGTATAAAAGATTTCAAAGGCAAATGCCAGTTGCTGGTGGGGATGGGGAGGTGGAACAGGCAGCAGCTCTGAATCTACTAATGCTGAGAGCATTACTGGGCTCCTTCTCAGAGCTTCTCCTGCCCCTCATTCAGAGGGTGACAGTGCTACAGGCAGGCCACTTCCTCATGGTTTTCTACCTTCTCCCTTCCCAGGTCCTCCAGAGACCAACTGCCACGTACACAGTCCCATGGATGCTCAGGGGTATTTTCATGTCCCAAGAATCAGGGCACCCATGTTGAGGTTTTCCAGGGAGAAGGCAACATTTCATCCAGCACTTTGTAACAGGTACTTTTTGATGCAGTGATTTGGGCCTGATTTAAAAGATTTCCTAAAGGATGCTCTAAGTTTCAAGGCTGAATCAAAAATGACAAATCTGTGTCCATATTTCCCCTGCAAATAAAAAGAAAGCAAGGTCTTTGGAAATATCAGTGCTGAAAAGGAATAACCCCTGGGGAGAAGCAGGTCTGCTCCAGGGGCTCCAGGCAGGAAGATGTCAGAACACCACGTTCACCATGTAGATGGGATGTCACTGCCCCTAGGGTCCATAACTGCCCGGGAACGGAGGGGCTGTGGCACCAGCCAGGGCTGTTTTGGGGAACACCCGCACACTCCCAGTCCCAGCGGCTCCATGTGGAAGGGAGGAGTTAAAAATGGGAAGATTCCTGGAATTTCTGCACACTGCAGTTTATTCGGACACTGCTGCTTCACCAGATGACCGATACCATATGGAGAAGTCAGCGAGGAGATCCTGGGAGATTCATCACAGCAGATTAAACATCTCAGCCCTGTTGCTCTTCCCAGGAAGCTGTGGGAATATGATCCCAAGACCCAGTGCCTCAGATACATATTTAAAGCCATCTTTCCCCTGCAGCCAGACTCACCCTGCTCCCCATGTCTTGTGATCTGCTGATGCCAGCAGCATTTAAATCACAAAAGGACATCAAAGATGCTCAAGAAACACTCCAGGGCTGCCACACCTTCTACACCAGGTCAGAAAAATAGGCAAACTCATGGGAGAGAAACAGTAGCTGGAGAAGCTGGAGCACCCATGTCTGCATCCATCCATCCATAGGCTGCCTCTGGAAGCATGCCAAAAGGCTGGAAATGCCTTCAGGACATCCCCCAAGAACAGAAAGGAGCCCAGCACCGCACACTGCACTCACCCAGCATGGTGGCATCCACCGCCCCGCCTGGGCAGAACTCAATCATGATCTGGGGAAACAAAGACAGAGGAATTAAACTCAGGTCCACACCTCTCTGAGCAAAGCTCACTGGGTAGGGAAGAGGAGACAACAGCATTGGATTTTGCTTCCCCACATGGCAAAGCTGTTCCTTTGCCCCACAGAGGGATGCAGAGGTTTCTGCGCTCCTCAAGGCACACCTCCCAAGCATCCCCAGCACCAACAGTCACCCAAGCCCTGCGGCAGGATCCAGCACATCCCCCTCAGCAGCCATCTCAGACAGGCAGGACTGTCCCCGTCACGGCAGCACCATGCCTGACCCCGTACCTGGACACCCACCCTGAGCAGCCAGCTTCAGCTTCGCTTCCTCGCTGTTTACATCTCTTCCCATTGCATTTTGGAGTGAGGGCTGCTCCAGAGAGCGGCCTTGCCAACAGGATGAGATAGCTGTCATAGCTGGGAGCTGACGTGGCTGTGAGAAGTCAGGCAGGGTTTTCTTTGGCAAATGAAACATGGGGAGGGCTGGCAAGTCTTAAATTTGTTTTAACTTTTTTTTCCTGCCCCCATTGCTCCATAGATCGTTGCTCTCTTGATCCAGAGCTATTTGAGGAGAAAATATGTCAATAAAGAGGTTGGAGACATTCACCAGATTGATGCTGTTTCTCTCCCAGTGACATTCAGAGTCCTGCCTGGTCCCTGCTGTCCCCATACTGATCCTCTCCACCCTCACCTCTGCAAAAACTCAGCCAAAAGCTGGGTTGGGGCTTGGTGCCACCCACAGCTCCCCACTGCCCCCAGGGCAGGCTGCTCAGATGAACAGATTAACATCTCAAGCAGCCAGGGTTACAAGATAGAAGAGATCATCACCTCCCCAACAAGATCTTCTCCTTACCCAAGCAGCACAGGACAACATACCAGAGAGGTGAAATGCCAGAGTTTATTTTGAGGACAACAACTGAGCAAACCAAAGGCAGTGTTTACCAGCACAGCTCTCTAAACCCCTCAAGTGGAAGTCACGTGCAGCGCTAAGCACTGAACAAGGAGCCAAGGCTCAAACTCCCTCTTTGCTATGGTGTAGTCCTACAATTCCAGGCAAAACATATCCCACCCTTTGGTTCTGCAGTTCCTATACATGGGCAAGAGAAATGCTACTAGCACCTTGGACCACAGAGCAAGACAACTGCTTTGTTCTGGTGGAGAAGAGGGAGCAGGACCAGGCAGAACTGCTCTACAAGAATTGGCCCAGGAACAAGAGTCAGAGGGGAGACAATGCTGAGAAACCCAGGCAGGTTGGGCAGCATGACAGAGGCACTGTTGGAGGAACTGGAGGAGAACAAACCAGAGGCCAGGGCTGGGGAAGCATTTGAAGCAGGCAGATGGAGAGAAGCAACTGGAAGACATTTAAACCATCACAAACCAGGACAACAAATCTGCTCTGACTCTGGCCTGCTGAGGCTGCAGAAAGACAGTGCAGATCTATCCCATTAAGTCTGACTGTCACATCTCTGCGCTGCTCTGGCTGACAGAAAATCTGCCCTACAAATGATCCTGTCCCATCACTGAATCACAGTGCAAGGGATTTTTTCACGTTGCATGAGCAATCCTTTCCTGCTCCTGCTGGTCCAGACACCTCAGGAACTCACCTGCCCAAAGAGGGTGGTCTCCAGAGAAAGCCTGAGGAAAAGCTTGGCTGTACTGCCAGGCTCAGCTCTTCAATTTAAACAGACCCAAAACTCCAAAAGACCCACCTCAAATCATCTGCTGAAGTGGCCTTTGCCATCAGGGTCACTTGGGCATTTCCACTGATAATGCTCAGCAAGCAGCTTTACAGCCTCTGCTTCTCAGTGTCCCCCAGCTAAACAAAGTCCTCTGGCATCTCACACAGCTCCTCTTACACAGGCTCCAGACTGAGAGCCTTGATTTTCATTTTGAGGGGTGAGATGCACACAGAGCAGCCAGCTGGGTGACAGCCACAACCACAGCCTCCCAGGAGCCTTCACGCACAGATGCTGTGCCAAGGTCTCCTACCAGGGACATGGCTGGCACAGCCTAAACGTGCTCTGGTAAGACACACTGAGATTTCAAATGGGGAAGGGCCCAGCACAAGCAGCCTGACTCTGGATCCATGTGGGATGCATTTCATCTCAATGTTTCATTTGGGTTTTTAGTCTAGCAATGAGAAAATTAGGGAAATCAGTCCATCTGAACCAGCATGACTGCGTATGTTTATGCAGGCACAGCAGGCTGCAAGCCAGGCCCTGGGAATCTGGGAAATATGGAAAACTTAAAAATATGCATTTTCAACAAGGGCAGAGATGCCAAAGAATAATTACGGGTGCGGCCAGATTGTCTGAGCATCCAAAAACCTAATGGGCTGGTTTCAGCCCAGAAAACCTGATTTAAACAAACGCAACTGGTAATCCCATAGCTCATACACCACACGCGCACCTCCTTCCAAGAGCAAGGCCTGCCTGGAAAGCATTTTACCACTGGAGCAGGTAGGAAGGCAGTGCAGCACCAGCAGCACATGGTCTGTGTGTGAGCTAGAGGATGCAGGAAGCTCACAGAGAGCAGAGGCTGTGCAGCGGGTCTGACACCCTGGGGAGGGCAGCCTGCTACTCTGGCTGTGATGAGGAATGAGCTGGGAGGATCCAAGAAGAGAGCTGTTGAACAAGAGCCTGTGCATCTGTGCAGTTAGGGCTTAGGACTGTTTCCATGAGCTTTGATATATGGGCTGACTACTGGTGTCCCCAAACCACAGCTGGAGCAGTAACTGCTCTGGTGAGAATCAATCTCAGCACTGCACCTCTCTACACTGCACTGGGCTGCTGCCCATGTTGTAATCTCCTGTCCCCAGCAATCCCTCTGTGAGCCGCAAGACCTGGGACCCAACACACGGCTAGCTGAGCCACAACAGCACTGCAAAACAGAGGTTTCACACACCCGAACCCAAAAAACCTCCTGCAGCCTTGTGAGCCAGGATAGGAAATCCAGGGGATCTCTGCCCCACTGCTGGCAGCCTGAAAATGCCTCCTTCAATGCTAAGCTGGGGTAGCACCTACACCTCCCTCCTCTTCCTTTGGCTCAGGGTCCAGGCAAGGGGGGTCTGCGCATGCTGCAGGGTCTGCAGTGAGCAGCCTGGAACCGGCTGGAGCAAACATCCTGTTTATAATGATTTCCTCTGCACAAGAAATCCAGGGACTTCCTTGCTGCAGGCTGCCAAGCCCTTCTGCTGCATGGGGCTGCTGGCAGGGGACACAGCAGAATAGGAGCAATCCCTCCTGCTGCCACCTCAAAGATGCCATAAATCCCAGGGATTCAGCACTATCAGCATTCTAGTTTTCAAAGTCCACAGGCAGTCGTAACTGCACCTCGCATGCACATCCGAATCCACCGCTAGCTCACATCACTGGCCTGTGTGAGCAACATGACCCTTCATCATCACATGGTCTCGGCTCCATCATCCCAGCCAATGTGCCCGGCTCATACACAGCTCCACAGGGATGCAGGAGCTGCATGCACAGGAACAGATTTGGTTTTGGGCAGCTGGTTTACAGACAGAAAAAGGAACCTACTCCCATTACCTCTCAAAACCTTCGTACCACATTTTGAGGAGTTATAAATATATCGATATAGATATAACTTTTTTAAAGGACCCTTTTCTTCTACACCTTTAGTGAGACAGATTAATAAAGAGGTCTGCAAGCAGAAGCCATATAATCTTTCCCTTTCAAGAAACTTCTGCATGGGCAAAACGAAACACAAACTTAAATCCGAAAGCAAAAGTCCACTTGAGTTCATGAGCTTTGCTGGTGACCTTGATTTTTCCCAGTGGCTCATCCTAATCCTGCCTTTAGGCACAGCAGGATCTGGAAGCATTTTGTAGCCAAAGTGGAAGCATGGCATGCAGAGGGGGCTGGGGCTGTTTTCTGAGCTGCTCAAGTAATAAGTGACTGCCTGGGAGGAGAGGAAGCAGGGTCCAGTGAGCCTAGGATTGCCCAGGAGAATAAACAGACATACATATGTATGAAACAGCTAAATTAAGGGCTCTTAAAGACACAGGTCTTCAAGCTGTACCTGAGCACCATGTATTATGATAAAGCATTACAGGATTCTGCAGCTCAACACAGCAGATTGGACACTGTGCCAGGAGAAACCCTCCAGCATCTCACACGAGGTGAGGGCTGGAGGGGCACCAACCATGAAAACAAACCTAGTATGGATTACAGCCCAGGGCAGCTTCTGGGTCTGACAAACCAGAAGCAGCATCTCCTGCTCAGGTACCAAAGTCCTCCAGGGTAGCACTGAGAGCCTGCTCCTCACTCCTGCCGCCCGGGGAAGGACCAGGCCTGTTTCCTGGGTGTGCCTGAACCCCTAGAACTTTCCGTGATAAAAAAGGAATAAACACATGATAATAATACAAAGCTTATCTTGAAAGGTATTTTTACCAAGCAGTGCACAGTTGCCAAGGGTAGAACAGCTGATGTCCCTGATCTGAGGCTTGCAATTGAAGACCAATTAAGAGGAGAGGACCCACCCTCAGCCAGCTCTTACTCATCCAATCGGCACGTCAGAGGGCAGAGGCCCACGAACTGTTCCCTCTGCAGCAGCACTGGAGAAATGCCTCTTCCAGTTAAAAAGGGAGAGGAAGGGAGAAGAGGAAAAGCCATCAGCTGGGAAAGCTGGGGGCTGCTCATCTTGGCACTTGTGGCCCTGGGAAGCCAGGCATTTCCCATGAGCGCAGCGTGCTGCCCAGGGAGGCCACAAGGTCCCATGGGATGGAGGAGGCCTTGGCTGGCACCCCAGTTGCTCCAAGTCACTGGAAGTGGTGGGTGCCTGCAGGCTTTTCCTGTGATTGCTGCTGTTGCAGTTGCACACTGAACAGTCCAATTGCTCTGGAGGCATAGTGGTGCTCCAGAGCATCATGCCATTACTACGCAAATGCACACCATGCTAAGCACTGTAATCACCCGGCAACCTCCCTTCCCACTGAGCCCTGAGCATCAGGTCCAGCGGGAACAGGAGGCTGCCTGCGTCCCCAGGATCTGTCTGCTGCCAGATCCACCCTCCCTGGCCCAGAACCTGCTTCAAAGCTGAAGTACTTCAGCAATTTCCTCTCCTTATCTGCAGCACACGGTTCCATTTTCCTTCTTCAAGCAGCTGCCTGCTATTGGGGAGAAAGCAACCAGTAGCATCCTGCTGTGGGGCAGCCTGCATCACCCACATACAGCCTCACGGCCATGTCACATTCATGGGGCAACTTACAAGCATCCTTGTCACCCACAGCGGAAAGCGCCCTGCAGCACAGCCACAAGCTCTCTCCTGCCCTGCATCAGCATGGAGAGACTGGGAGATAAGCAAATGGGGTGAAGTAAACTGTGCTCCATTTAGAGCAGCTGATGAAGAGAAATGCTCTCCAGGTTGCCTCCTTGTCAGCCTCACAAGTGCCAGTGCAGGGGAACAAGAGGACCCTGCTCATGGCTGGCTGTGGGAGAAAAGGGGGTAAGAAACCCCCTCGGATGAACTTCATAAAGCTGCTTTTTAGGCTGCCGAAGAGAACAGACCTTGCTTTTCTGTAGGGGGTTGCTCAAAGGAGGAAGTTCAGGTCCTCCACCCACCGCAGCAAAACTGTGAGGTGAGGAGGCAGCCGAGACATTGCTCGGAGGCAGCACCACCTCTGGGGCAAACCACAAGGCATGAACCGCTCCCCGCGTTTCAACAAACAGCCACATTGAGTAATAGCTGCTGCCATTGCAGCTGCAGAGCCCTTCCCCTCTCCCCACCAGCCCCAGCAGTTGGAAACAGGCAGGTCAGTCCCTCCAGCAGAGCCCCATGGGGACAGCTCAACAACCTCCCTGCCCCATGGCCACCAAGGGCAAAGGCTTCAGCCACAAAACCCAGAGTCACCCTTCCATGGTCGGAAATGGAACCAGCACAGTGGACACACAGGCAGGGCCCTGGGCGCTGATGGCACAAGAGACCTCACATCCCCTCCCCAGCACCATGGGAAGAGCCCACCTTGGGAACAGCACTCCTGTGTGCGCTGCCCCAACCCACCAAAACATTTCCTCACTTTCCTGGGTTCAGAGAGGCCAAAGCCGCCCTTCCCAGGGCAGGAACAGGCGTCCTGGAAGCCCCTCATGTATCCCACACCACGGCATCTGTAACACAGGATGACTCTCCTGGCATCACAGGTAATGGGAAAAGCAGGAGGAGCATAAGGAAGCTGTCTAGAACTTCCCATCTTGACACAGTATGGAGGAGTCACAGCAAGGCAGGTCACTTATCCCAACATCTGGATTATGCACTGTGGGTGAGACAGGTTACTTCCCAGGCCCTGCAGGAGCAGCAAGAAGCTGAAAGCCCGGACAGTCTCTAAGGCTTTTGGTCTCAACTTAGAGGCAGAGGAGACAGCACAGATCTAGGACCATCTTACTGCAGCCATGAGTTGTGGTTCTAGAACAGCAGAAAGTTTCCTGCCCTGTTACCTGCAGCAGGCATTCATTAGCTACTGAACACCAGCTTTCCCATCCTGTTCTTCAATATCCAACTCACCCAGCAGCCTGCTGGTGGCTATCCCACACTGCTGCTTAGCCCCATAATATATATGCCATGGAAAATACAGACACAGCCGACAGCCAGCTCTGTTGCCAAACTCCACATGTTACTGTGGCACCAAGAGGACTTGGATAAGGTCAGGAGCATCTGTCGCAGGGGCTGAGATTTACAAAAGTCCGTAGTGGAGACAGCCCTGGGCCAGCAACACTGCCTGCAGCAATCAGGTGTTGCACAGAGAACATAGATGGTCATTTGTCCAAAAGCACCCAGGCAAATGATGGATCCGGATCTCAAGCTCTACCCTAAGACCACTCTGTGCCAAAGTCACACAGGCAAAGCCCAGTCCTGCATGCTAAGCAGGCACCTGGGATGCAGACAGCAACCTCCATGTATACCCAGAGATACCAGAACTGCCTCCACAGCCCAGTTATGGCTTGGACACATGGGGAGACTCCATGAAAAGCTTGTATCCTGCCCCATTATCTTTCCAGGCTCCCATCTGCACCTAACCCCCAAGCACAGCATGAAATCTAAATAGCTCCATCCCATGTCCCTCAGGCTGATGGGTTAAGCCCATCCTTATGGCTCCAGCAAAATCTCTGAATGCATTTCTGCCTCCCAGGGCTGAAAAAGGGGCTTCAGCTTCAGAGCGACACAAACCCCAGAGGACAGAGCTACTCTTCGCTGGTGGGAAGAACACAGGGATATATTTAGGCACAGAAACCACATTTAGCCATGGTCAAGGAGCATGTCCTTTACTCCATCTGCTTGACATCTGAACCCAAGTTCTGGCGGTTAATGGTGAAGCTATGCTGTCCAGCTGGCTGCAAGAGGAGATAGGCAATACCATCAGCTCTCCCAAGAAGAACTCCTCTGTCCTCCAGAGCACAGTGGTGCACAGGACCACAGGGGCTGGTTTTGAGGAGCACCTCCTTAGAATCAAGGGTAGTGCTGATCAGTGATTTTATTTGCAAGCATGTCGAGTCCCCGGTTATCTTGTCCAGCCTG
The DNA here is from genome assembly GCA_032466535.1 of Forpus xanthops. Taxonomy (NCBI): domain Eukaryota; kingdom Metazoa; phylum Chordata; class Aves; order Psittaciformes; family Psittacidae; genus Forpus; species Forpus xanthops. The sequence goes on along the minus strand of JASSUY010035211.1, from coordinate 25,213 downwards.
CCCTGCTCTGACTGAAGTCCAAGGAGCAAGTTTACATTATGGAGCAGAGGGAGGAGGTGGATCACATTCCTGCACCTACGTAACTTGGCACTTCCCCCACCATCCTCCTGCCCGATGCTTTTCACCCAACACATGCAAAAGAAAAGGGGGAACAGATTACGCCAGTGTTGCTCATAAGCCAAATGGTGATTCAAACTAAGGCTGAGCTGCTCTAGTCATTTGCTGGGGCTGGCTGAAGACAGGGCAAGACACTACAGCAGCCTGCTATGCACTGAGGACACACACAGTCCTTCCCAACCTCAGTTCTAGAACCTCATGAGGCCACCGACACAAGAGGGTACAAGTACCCAAGAACCACTGGCACCTGCAAAAGCCACCAGGTCCACGCTCCCCTCCGCTACAGCAGCCTTCAGCACACACTGGAGAGGCCATAAAACAATACAGAAGTCACCAGAAGCCTCTGTGCTGCTACAGCAGAGCACAAATGTCAACAGCTTGTCTGACATGACAAGTATGCTGTAGGTGGAAGCGAAATAATTAGCTCTCTGTAAGAGAGTGCTCCAGGCTTGCCAATTTTCCCTTGCAGACAAGGACACTATTCAGAGACTTCAAATATAATGAATTTTTTCTCCCCCTTTTCTGAACAAAATAACCTACAGAGAAAAATATTTGAAATTTAGAAAAGGTCTATCCCCAAAACAAGTGGGGGAAAGAAGATGCAGGGCAGCAAGTGAGGAAAGCCAAAGCTTATGGAGTTTCAGAGCAGAAAAGCCTTATCATGAACAAAGTCAAATGACACTTCATATTTCCCTTTAAATGCAGAGCTCCCTGCTGATCACAGGGAGACTGGGGATGAGGTCTTCACATCAAAATCATTCTGAGATGACAAAATATTTCCTTGAACTACCCCCTCAGGTTGGCAGAAATATTCCCATTCCTATTGAAATGTTGGCAGAACAAATCAAAATTCTTTTCAGCTTAATATCATGGTTTTGACATTGCAAAGAGCATCCTTCCATTGCTAGAATCACACAGGGCATTTTGTTTCTTTTGACAAGGGCAGATATCTGACCCTTTTGAAGTCACCATCCTGACTCACTAACCAGCATCCCAGAGGGAAGGGAACCCAAGCACACCCATGGCCAGGGAACACAAACAGCTACGAGCTGCAGAGCAGAGAGGGGCAGCACGGCTGTGACCAGGCAGTGGTACCCAGACGCTGAGTGGTGCAAGAAGGGTTAATTACAACATGCTCAGGCTTGTTCATGAGCTTTCCCTTCAGTGCTTGACTCAAAGTCTCATGCTCTGTGGACCAGGGGCACAGGGACATCAGGAGGAAGGCCAGCACTCTTGTTTGCTATAGAAACCAGAAAAACACCCAGGCAATGGCTCCCTGCCCAGGCATAGGGCAAAGCCTTTACTGCTTGGAGGGCTTGGACTGAGATCCTTTTCTCTCACCAAGTTAATCAGCATTCAGAGGCCGCTCAGTTCACACGAGCATTTGTTACCAGATGGGCAGCAAAACGTTGAAAATCCTTTCAAATCTATATAGCTAAAAGGAACATGTAGCTTCTCCAGTGGGAAGATTTATTAACCTTAAGCACCCCAAGTTTGTGCCAGCATCTGAATTACATGATGCATTTCAGAGGGGTGGAGCTCATCGATGCTCCAGCTCAGAGCTGGAGTTTGACCTAGGACAAGTTTCCTGATGCCTTTTATTAATTAATAGCCAGCAGTTCCAACACAGCCTCAAAGCCTCACCTGCCCAAGAGGACAACTCACTGAAGGGGCGGCAAAGGACTGGGTAAGTTTTCTACTCGTGCCTAGTATCTCCCTGGAAACAACACAAGGTGGATGGATCTAGCACACAAGATGCTATTTAATTGTTTCAGTGAGGGCTTTGAAGCCAGTGGAAAACATCCCAAGCTGTAAGACCGCACAAGGCCATCTATTCCTCCCAAATGACAACTTTCAGGATATATCTGAAATAAAGAACTTTAAACCTGCAATCTATCGTTTGTTCCAGCACATAGGCTGAAGCTAGGTTCCAAGGCACTATCTCCTATACACAGATAGCTCATAAATATTCATCTATATGCAAACACCATTCCTTAGCATTTCCCTAGGTAAGCCAGCCAAGTGGGAACGTGGCTTACTGCAATACATTTCTAACCAAAGTTTTAAAGTGCTCTGAAAGCCAATTTGCCTATGGGCTTCTTGTCTGCTGCTTTCATTTCATGACACTACGGCCTCATGGTTATAACCCCAGACTGGGATTCAGCACATGAAACTTATTCCCAAGTACCATTTACCTGCTGGGTAAATTTAGGCAAAATCATTTAGGCAAATTCTTGTCTGTGCCTCCACTCCCCCTTCTAATAACCAGGATAACACCACCAGGTTTCTTTTATAAAACATTCCATGGAGTACAGATGACAAGCGAATGTAATCATAAGGCATTATTATTGCTTCAATAACCTTGTCTTGTAACATTACCATCTACAAAGGATGGTAGACAAAAGACTTCTATTCTAGTTTGCATTGTCATGTTACTACCTGTAGAAGTGCTCTTGAACTTGGATATGGTAATTTGCCTGCTGTGTAAGTCATTCTTGGTGGTTGATCAAAATCACTCCAATTCCATCCTTGCTTTAAGGGAAAGCCCCAGTTTTACCCAGAAATAGCAGTTCCAGGGACTTGCCAGGGGTCTGAATGCTAAAGCTCACGTTCACAAACCAGAGCAGATGTGTTGGTCTCATGCAATCCGCTGCCCAGCTTTACAGCAGATAGGAGGGCAGAAGACTTAGACCTCTGTGCTTATCCTGCAGCAGTTCATGGGTACCAGAGCACGGCCTGACCAGTAACACAGCGCTGTGTGCTCTTAGAGACTCTCAGGGTACAACCCAATCTGGCATGGGCTTAAGTTTCTGCAGCCGGGAGAAAGGAGGAATAGCACAGAAAGGGTTGCTCCTCCAGGACACTGGCTAGACATTTAACAAAGTTCACTTTGTTTTCCTGGGTCTCTTCTCCACTACGCTCAAGGACTACACGCAGCTTGACACTCACAGAGGACTGTTCAAGCACTTCAGGGGGACTTCTGGTACAGCGCTTCAGGAGCATGAGGACAAGCAGGAAGGGTCAGTTCAGGCTGCAGCTCTCCTACCGAGTTAAATTTTAAAGGGGCACGAATAGCCCTTTGATTCTTTGGGTACAGATGACCGAGAAGCTTGGAGAGTCTTGGCCTGGAACAGCATTTATGTGAAGGGTCCCCTGTGGGCATCCAGCCAGAGCCCAGGGTGCTCTCCCTGCAGCCTTCCTCAGCTAAGGAAAACCTTAGGGAATCTGATTGCGTTATCAGCCTTCTTTATTGTTTGCTTTAAATAAAAGGTATTTCCAACTTGAGGATTAAAAGCTGCAGATGCTTTACATAGCGCAGCAGTCTAGTGCATGGGATAATAAACATTTCTTTACGATACAGGATTTTCAAGAATGCCCAAATCTCCAGTCAACATTCATCTCAAAGGGGTAGCAACCCAAAACGTCCCCAGCTGAACAGGTCAGAGCCTGCCCACAGAAAATGCAAAAGGCTTTTTTTAAGGGAAGTACAAAGACTAGCTACAAAGCTGCAAGCTCTATGAGTTACATACCCACACAGCGGGCTGGTGAGAAGAAACTCGAAGCTGATTAAATTAACCATCCCCAAATGCTCTGGCAAGGCAGGGTTACCTGCATGGTACAGCGGTTTTTGCTTTGATCTCCAGGAAATGTCTGTTTATTCAAAACCCATTTGCTATAGCAACCATGGTTTATAGAAAAGGAGGGGGAGCAGAATTCCCTGATGCTTTGCAGGGGAAGTTGTACCACCACCGACAGAGCCCTGTGCTTAAATACCTGGGGCCAATTGACATTACAACTAATTTTCATAGCATCTTCCAAACCCAAGGAGGATTGACAGGATCCTGCAGGAGGAATCCTGGGTTTCCTGCCCCACTCATCTGTGTGTTGGTTGTCTGGTGGAGATGCCCACCATCCCTCCGGAACAGAGATCTCCCACAGGAAAGCTGGAGTCCATCACTGCAAAGGAGACACTCAACCCCAGTCATCTTATTATCTCACTGCTCCTGTGTCTGCAAGAGGAGACACTTGGAAGCAGCAGAGATACTCAGAAGCAGGAGATCAAAAGTTCCTCACTTCCTTTGAGGTCTTTGTGTTGTTTTGGAAGGGGAGAAATAAACAAACCAAAACAACCAACAAACCACAGAGCCCTCAAGAGGGACACAACACACAAGATCTGTTGTTTTGCTTTCCCATGTACTAATAATTATCAGTGCAAATCCAGCACCGCTGATTCCAAACAATGAAACCCCATACCTTAGACATATTCATCAGTTGCAGAACAGCTTTAAATGATTCCTTCTTTAAAGTTGCATGTATACTGGGTGAGGAGTGCCTTTCTGTTTCCACACTTCTTCAGAAAAAGGACTGTAAGATGTGGCCCAGCCACAAGGACTCAAACCAGATCCTTTTTTGTTTAATAGCATGAGATTCTCAGCTTTCCTTTGGTGCTCCCATTTCCAGCAGCTGGGATTTATGCAAACAACATCAAATGCCACAGGGCTTATAATAAAAATCAAATAAAATCATGAAAGCTCCTGCCGCTGCAGTTTTGCCATCCCTGAGCTGCTTTCAACCAGCACAAGACTGCCTGGCCTCTTCCATGAGAAAAGAGAAGATGATGAAGGGGGAATGAAATGAGGCAGCATCTGCTGGTGAGGGCACAGCATCTCTGCAGTGCATTTGTATGCTGAGGAAGATCATGCTGGATGCTGTCATCTCACCAGTTGTATTTCTGTGGACTCATTGGGGTCCTCTAAGCCCTTGCCTGTGGTTCACAGTGGGCTTCTGCTCTGCCCTGTGTGAGAGCTGGGGCTCTTCTTCAGCTTGGTGCCAATCGAGTATAAAAGCACAAGGAATTTGCTGATTTGTGCTTTCATTTCAGTGCTACGGATTCCAAAGCAGCTGCTGTGGGTTAAGTGACTTCCCTTTGCACAGAAAAGTTTTCTCCTCCATAAATACTCCATGTCACCTTCTGGTTACTGAATCACAAAGCCAAACCCTGGCACAGAGGAGCCACGAAGACACAAAGCAGCTCAGGGGGACAAGGACACTTCTGCAGCAGCAGCCACCACTGAAAACCAGGTTTTCTCATGTATATTCCTCATTAGTTGAGGAGTTGGAGAACAGTCAACAAGGGCTGATTTAGCAACAGCCCTTCCCAGCTCTGAGCCCCTCTGTGCTGCTGGCTCAGATCAAGCTGGAAGTTACTCAAAGCCAAAGAGCTCCTGCCATCCAGGAGGCTGGGCACGTCTGGACCCCTCGCCAGCCTGTCTGCATGATCCTGCTCCTGCCTCTGTCTCACTTTGAACACTGTCACTCCACACCGGGCTACAGGGACGAAGAACCACAGGGAATCGCTGACCAGACATGCACTCACAGCAGTTATATCTAAAGCCTGAGTCACATGAAGCGGGAAGTGCAGCAGAGTCCATGTACCCATCAAATGGACCATTTGTAGACTGTCCTGGAAAACACTGGCTAAATCAAACACACAAATAAATGGAGATGGGATATGGACAAGACAAGGAAAGCTGGTGTTATATTTGGATGTAAATATTCCCCAGCAGCACCGGTGACCAAGAAGAGGAAGACTTTGAGGGAAAACCTGCTAAAGACTAGAAGCCTTCCAGAAGCATAACAGGCTGAATTATTTACTTCCCTCAAAGCCAGTGAAACACTGGAGCATTAATAAGAGCAGCCTGAGCAATGAAATGCAAAATGCCACTCAAATAATTAAATAAAGACAATGCTCCTCCTCTCAAAACAATGGACAGAGCTGTAACATCTACCCTCACGGGAAAGCCTCATACAGGAGGCTCTTGTTCCAGTCGCTTCAAAGAGGCTGTTTAATTTTAGTAGGTCAGCAAGCGTATGACATTACAAAGCACTTCTTAGACAAAAGCGGAGCTGAGGAGCCCTGAAATCCATTTTCCCTACAGGAAGGAAGGCAAAGCTTCCTTTTGCAGGGAGGAGGTGGAAGGGGAAAGGGGTGGGGGGGCCCTGATATTTTAGATAGGATGAACAAGGCCAGTGTAGGCCAGGCACAGAGCAGGGAGGTGAAACCAGCAGCACAGAGTGCAATATAAACCATCCCCACCTCTCACCCAAGCTCTGCCCGTGTTTGCCTGTTTAATTTTGCTGAGATTAGTTTTGCTAATTGCAACCTGCCCAAACCGTGAGTCCCTCCTAGCAGAGATGTTTGTCTTTCACTTCCTCAGAAGTGTACATATTTACTTCATTCTTTAACGCACTCAGGGCTCAGCATCACAAATACCTAGTCTCTAGGCAACTTGCAGCCCAACTCCCTTGAAGCAAGACAATGCATGGGAGGAAGTGCTCAGTGCTGGATATCTCAGCCCTCAGAGCAGAGGGTCACAGAGAAGCTGGGGGCTTTAGTGACGGATTTTTAAACAAGAAGGGACATCAATGCATGCTGACACTGCAAAAGGCGCTTGCTGAATAAGCACACACTGCCCAATGGAACAGTACCTCTGCTGCATTGCTTAACCGAGGAATGAACTAGACATGGATTGCATTATTCCTGTGACAGCCCTGAGGCTCAGGCCTTGGCTCCTGCATAACAAGCAGGGACCCAGAGCTCTGACAGCTCAAGACACAAGTACAGGTCTCAAAAGATGAGATCTCTTTTTAACTGTTAAATTGCCCTGGGAGGCCATAAATGTGTCTGATTAAAAAGAGGCAGAAAAAAGTAACAGAGCTGCAGAACGCGCCCTTTGACACTCTCCTGACTTGCTAGTAGTTGTAAGAAGGAGAAGAGGACCTGGCCACAAAGATGGGCTTGAAAATTATAGTATGACAGAATGGTTTGGGTTGGAAGGGACCTTAAAGCTCATCCAGTTGCAATCCCGTGCAGAAATGTGCAGCTGTACAGGCCACACACAGCAATAGCCTCTTACCCAGAGCTTGCCATCCCAATAAAAGGCTCCCAGCAGCTTGACAATGTGCTGGTGATCGCAGGTCGCCAGTATTTCAATCTCCACCATGTAATCCTCCAGCTCATCTTCACTCTTTGTTTCAATGACTTTGGCAGCCGCTAAAGCACCGGTTTCCTTGTTCTTGGCCTGCAAGGAAAAAACAATGTGAGTACAACAAAGGTAAGAAGAGCTGGGAGCACACAGTACTTGAACAGGTCCTTCTATTCCAGGTCATGCTCAGCTTGACTGGTACCAGCCACACAGAAACTTGCAAAGGCATTTCTGTTTCCTAAACCTGCCCGTAGCTTTGCAGAGAGGATGAATGCTGCACCAGGGCCAAAGCATCCTCTTTCCAGCCTCCAGTGCCCACACCACTTCCCATCATGGGGAGAAAGAAGCTTTTAGCAAAGGAGATACATCCTATTGGTTGCAGCATGAGGCTCTCCGATAAGACCATAGGTGATGGTTCCAATTACCAGCAGTCTTCCTGATGGTGTATTCCATGGTCAGTATTCCTGATGGTGCATATTAGTGAGCTTTTCAGATCACAGTAACAAAAACAGTACACATGCTTTCTGAGCTGCCCTCTCCGTTGTATATTGTCCCTTTAACCAGCTTATTCACCAAAGAACCAGAAAAACATCAAAACCTCCTTATCCAGTGCTTGGAAAACCTTTACTGATTTTCTTTCCCCATTGCTCACACCACCACAGGCATATCCCAGCTTGCCAACCTCCTTTCCCTTAGATACCCTTTCCCAGGCAGCAATCACTATCTAGGAAGGCGCTGCTCTGCTTGTAGGGCCCACACATCAGCAATAGGCTAGTAAGTCCAGGCTGGACTGGAAGCTTTTGCAGACATGTTTCTTGTCATCCACTCCTTCTGTGTCCCACCCCACGAGGAAAAGGCAGCTGACAAAAGGCTTGGCTAAAAGCAAGTGCCCATGAGCAGGGACGGAGCTGCTCCCATAGAGGGCTGTTCCAGCATTATCTGCCCAGCACTGTCCATTGGCCTCTCCCAGAACAGCCAGGGCAGGTTTGCATTTGGCAAATGCAAATTGTACAAACTGGTGCAAGAATTAGAAATTTCAACAAAACACCAAAAGAACGTTTGTGAAACAGTCTGTGCTCCGGGATGTGTCACATGCTGGTAGAGAGGGTGAGGCAGGAGTTGTGTATTCAGCACTACCCCACCATTCCCAGCACTGTATTGAATCACCAGATCGGGGGCAGGAAAAATCCCTATACCTCACCCATTGTGCTCCCCACTGATGCAGGCAAGCCCTCATGCCATGGCTGCAGTTCATCACCTATTTTCCTTCCATCACATTCACATTGGGCTGCCTCTCCTTCAGGGAAAGAAGTCCTACTGTGGGTGCTGCTAATGTAGGAGCTGGGCAAGCTCTGGTTGTGAACTGCCTTACTGCTCTGTAGTTTATATATCTGTGTTTGGAACACCTACACAGGAACTTACAGGATGGTTAATTCCTAGTATAAACACTACAAACCCCAGTGAACAGTTTTATATAGCTTAGGTGATAATATAACTGTACTGAGGAACAGGCTGGGAAGAGGGGCAAGGAGTAATGGGAAAACAATACAACACAGTAAGGAAAGTAAGGGACCCCTGTGTCTGTTGGGTTTTGAAGACTTGCTGCATTCACATGAATTGGCACAGGCAGCTCTGTCTTTACCACAGGGGACAAATCCATTTCCATCTGGGCTTGCTGCCCAATTGCAAGGCAGAAGCTCATGCTGGTTTCTTTTGCTCCTGTGGCTTGTTTCTTCCCATGTTACCCAGATGCCCAGAGGGGCACACACAGACCAGGGAAGGGGGAGATGCAGAGCACAGTAAGCATCGGGAAAAGCAGAGCCCTTCCAAATCGGAGCAAGAGGTGCCCCACTCTGTTTGCTCTGCACTTATGGTGTTGGGAGAGGTCCAAGAAGGGGAAGTAAATATTGTGAGAAGAGGTGGGGCTTCCCTTGGAGGTCAGCCATCGCACACTTCCCATTGGCAGGGTCCCGGCCAGCTCAGCCTTTCCAGGATGCTGGGGCCCTGCAGGTACCTGAAAATGCCCGGGAGGAGAGCATGCCCCAGTTTCCCCCAGCATCACCACCTACTGAGAGGTCTGAACTGACTTGCTCTCACCCGCAAGCCTTGAGGGAGCCACTGCAGCAGCCACTCTGCCACCTCTGATCCCTTTCTGGGCTTGCCAGAAGCAAAAGTGCAGGGATACTGGATGCTGAGCTGGAGGACATGGGTTTGCAAACCAGGCTGCAGGAGTGACTGCAGCCCACATGTTCACTATGGCAGACTGACTTCATTCATCATTACTAACGGGTGAGCAACCCAGCAACCCCCAGCAATCACTTCCTGTCTAGATACAAGCCCATGTACATTCTGCCTGATGTTCAGCCTTTAAAGATGCCCATAAGAGAATTAGCCTGACTTTTACCATCAGGTTGAACAGTCCCAAATGAGAGTGTTTACCCAGCCATCTCCATTTCCTCATCCATTCTAGCATTCAAGGGAATCCCATGAGCTTCTCAAAGTGGGCTTTCACCCCAGGGAGAGGAGCACTGCATTGTCCAGATCCCCTCAGACCAGCAGGCACAGGGATGTCATACCCTTGGTCACACCAGCAGAAGCGACACCACCATCTCCAAGGAGAAGTCAGCTCAGGACAACACAAACCCATGAAGCAAGAACATGAACTTCTGAAACAGCAAGCTCACAGGCAGGGGTGCTGTGGGCATGAGCCCTGTACTGTCCTGGTCCTGTGGTAACATCACAGCTGCAACTGAGTGCACTCAGAGCACTTCCCAGAAGGGACCAAAATGACCCTTGGCCCTACAGGACAGCAGAAGGTGAAATAGGAAGGAGATCCTGGAGAATTAATCTCCTCTGGCATTGCTCACTGTAGTGTGGAGAGGAGGCTGGTTGTGGCAGTCCTTTGAGAGGACCAACACTCATGCATCCTGGACAGCTCATCCCCTCCTGAGTTTTCTGTAGCTGACCTGAGCCCAAACCCAGCCTGTAGTGTTTCTACCATATGAGACAGAGGGAGATCCCCACTGCATGATGTGTGAGTTCCTGAACAAAGCTCAGCCAGTCACGTTTGTCACCACAAGAGCTTTGGAAATCCAAAGGGCTTCCGTCCATTTCTCCACCTTCATTTTCTCTCCATCTGTCTGTCCTCCAGCAGTGACACCAGGCTTCAGCCTCCCTGGGAATGGCAGGTGCCTGCCATCAGGCAGACAGCTGCATCACAGCCCCTCACAGCAGCCAGCCAGCTCCCAGAGCTGCTCACAGCAGGACAGATTTGTACAGGCAGCATCACATTGGCCAAGTACACCAGGCAGCCCCTCTGCAATTCACATCTGGCGATTTCCTGCAGCTTCCCTGCTGGTATTTTCCTGCATACGTTGTATTACGACAGTGATTTTCTTCCAGGACGGTTTGTTGCGATCCCAAATAGGCCAAAGGCAAACACTGCCAGCCCTCTGAGCTGCCTTCAGATATCTGCAGCATGAGATGATGCTTTAGGGTTTAAGGCCCTTTCTTGATTTCTGCTTATCCTTGTGCAACAGATGTGAATCTGCCCAGAGACGCTAACACAAAGCAAAACGCAGCCTGCTCTGCCCTCAACAAGCCAAGCTAGCAATCTGGCAGAAGGAACCAGCATCTCCAAGCCTGTGACCTGCAGGCCTGGATAATGACCTTTACAGCAAGGGGATGCATGCAGAGTGCCAGGCTGAGAAGAGGCAGTAGCTGTTGCTCACCCTCCAAGAGCTGCAGTAGGGAAGGAAAGGGTTGCACCAACCTCTCCGCAGCTTCACCTTTACCTGAAGGGAGATCATGCCCTCACCTTGCAGCAAGGGACACGACAACTGCTCTTATGCTGGCTGCTTGGTTTGTCTTTAAATGCCAAAGAAAGGAAGAGACGATACCAAGGAAAGAAAAAAACCAAGAACTATCAAGAAAGCCCCCTAGGACTACTCATCAACAGTTTGTTAGATGTTTGAAATGGAATCCTGCAAAATACGGGTTGAATTGCAAACCTCAACTCCTCTGCAAACCCCAACCTAATTACAGGGTCTCAATCCCAGCAAAAGCCCAGGTAGAGAATGCAGAGATGGGGAGAGAGCTTCTGTTCTCAGGTAGAACACCCCCAAATCAGCGGCTTTAGGGGAGTCCGTGGTGTTTCACGTTTTTGCCAGTAAAATTTGTGGACAGGAGCAAAAGACCCACCAAGATGGTGAGGCTCCAAGAACAGAAACTGTTTGATGCCAGCCTATGACCTGCAGCTGGCCAGTCAAAAGCGCACATCTAGTTCCGTCATCTTTTAGCTCCTCCACTCCTGGATGTTTTAGTGGCATGGATAATTTGTCCCTGGAGTGCGATTTCGTACCAAAACTAAACAAACAGAGCAGCCAGTTGCAAGCACAGGGCCCAGGATGTGCTGCTGAGCTACAGTTCGATTCATTACAGTCTTGGCATTTCGAATCTGACAAGCCCTTATGGCCAGTTCCAGCCTCTGTGCAAATCAATGCGCCGCAGAGACCACATCTGACAGGTCTGTGCAGAAACAGGATTGGAACGTGCATTCCACAACAGAAAACATATTCCATAAAAGTTATCCAGTAAACCGCTTTCAGAATGGAACACCAAGAGCTAAGCAGCATACAAAGCAAAGGATCTTGCTGGATTCCTCTGGAGCAACATGGGTGCTGTACATGCTGTTACCAAGCACATCAGAAATGCCAAGGGATGGAGGATGAACAGGATTACTCCTAGAAGGCAGAGGCATAGAGAAACTGCTTATGGATTTAAGGGGTTCCTGTTCAGGTGGCAGAAGAGGCTGTTTGGCTTTGCTTGCGACTCAACCTCTGAGCTATTGTGAAATCCAGATTGTGACAAACACAGGAACTATTTTGAGCCTTTAAAGAACACATTACCGGAAGGCTGGATTGTTCAGTCCTTCCTCATGCAGGACTGCTGCTGAAGGCAATGGCCAGTTTCTAGGTGAGGCAGGGGCAATCCAACCTGAACTCTCACTCACTAGTGGAAAGGAGAGAGCTAGCACCCAGAGCACCCAATCATGTCCTTTATACGTTTGCTCACAGTATATTCCCAAGCCAAGGGACAGCCCTTTTAACCCGATCTGCCATATCATGTCACCATATTTTTGGTGTGAGCTACTCATCCCATCCTTACAAATCTTCTTTCTGTGCCAGGAGAGCTGATGCTTCCCATATCACCGAGTTACAGAAGCAGGAGTGAAAAGCCTGCTGCATTCAGTGGATGCTCTGTTTGGGGTGGTGACAGTTCTGACTTCCCCCACCTCCCACACCACATTCCCATTGTGTGCTTTCACATATGAGCAAGTGCTCACTTACGTATTTCTCAGGGATTGCCTAATGACTAATTGCCTTCCGATGCACTTTGCCCAAGCTGTCTGCATCAGTAACAGAGCCCAGAATAGACAGGCTTAAGTCAGTGCTTGTGTTCTTGCCAATGATCAATGGGAGCTGAAACAAATTTCATGCCCAACAAGCTCCCTAGAGCCACTTCAGTCACTGTAAGTGAACCCCAGTTTGGGGTTCTTTGGACAGGCTGAATTCAGCCCTTGGCAGACCCAGCGGAGCAGTTGGTGATGAGCAGGCACAGCAGCAAGGCTGGTACAGCCCTGTCCTGGCAGCCCCGATGCACACAGCAGCATTGGGTCAGGCAGAACCAGCGCTGCTGCCCTGGCAGCTGTGGCAACACTTGTGCAGCAGCAAAGGGGAAGTGGAAGTGGCTTGTGAAACAAGTCAGTGTTAGCTGTAAAAACCCATGCAGAAACGTCTTCCTAGGGTTTTTACAAGCTAGAGGCAAAGCAACATCAACAGAGAGCTCAAACTACAGCCAAGGACTTGTTTTCTCTGCAGACATGCCAAAACGCAGTGTGACCAAAGCATGGCACAAACACCTTTTCTTGCCTTAAAAACTCAGCTCTGGCCCAGCAGAAGAGGGTGAGAGATAATCAACCCAAGCAGAAGTACGCCAGTCAAGGAAAGCCCCATGCAATGCTTCAGATCTTGCACCCAAACACAGCAGCAGAGCCCAGAACAACAAGAGTCTTCTTTGCTGCTATACCCCACTATAGCCCACCCATAAAAACCAGGTGGACCTCATGGTCCTGGTGTGAGTGAGAAGCGAACAAATACCCATGTCAGGGTTGAAGAGAGACCCACATGGATCCAACATCTTCAGTCTACAGGTCTAGACGTCAGAAAGCACAAACATCCTTCAAATCAGGGGTGCCCTGGAAGCACATGGTGCTCGGAGGGAAGCCAGTGCTCTGAGTGAAGCATTCCTGCCTGGTCTTCATTCAGTCAGCACCACAATATTGAAATAGAAAATTAAAATGGTGGGGAAAACCCCATGCAGGCACTTCTGAGCTTCCTAGCAGTTTTCTGCTCCAATCTGGTACATAGGGAGCTAAGGCTTGAGTGGCTACTATGCCCAAGAGCCAAGGAACGGGGCTTAGGCAGGCAGTGACAGCAGTTGTGTCTGTGTGTCAGCCCTTTCGCTTTGTGCTAGAAAAGGCCCCAGGAGAAGAATAAAGAACTGATCAGCCTTTTGCTATCTCTGCTGCACAAGCCTGCCCAGGGAGGACACCCAGCAGCATGTCAAGAGAGAAATGAAGGACAGGCAGCAGCTCGACAACAGCAAGCACTGAGGTCCAACAACAGTCGGTTTTGCTGGGGCACAACTTCCTGCACTGTCTCTCCTGCCTACTGAAATACCACACAGACATTTTGGTTGGTTGAATGAGAACATGAGCCACCGGGACACGAGCACAGGCAGGTGTCAGGGAATTGCACAGGAAGGGAAAATGTCAGGAAGGTTTCCATGTGTTGGATAGGAAAAGCATTCTGTTTTGGAGAGATGAAATTCAGGGGTGGAAATGAGGTACTTTTCTATAGCTGGGAGGCGGAAGTCAGTTAATGCAATGCCAGCCACACTAGTGCCATTGCTCTGCTCTTGACAAGGGCCACGCTTCCCCTTCCAACCCCTCATCCCAGAGACAGCACATACAGACACCAGTCAGGAACATGAACTGTATTCTCCTCTCCAACAGAAGAAAAGCATCTCTGGCAGCACAGTGATGCTCAGGACCAGCCACTGAGGCAGACAGGCAGTTCACTGTGCCTGCGGTTTGCAGCACCCAGCCCTGGAACACCACATGCCTGCACCAGTCCTGCTGCCTTTGAGAGGCAAGTTTATCAACAAGTACCATTACCTCAGTGCTTTAAAGAATATGTTTTAAGTAATCCCTTTTCTCCCAGGACTTGAGGCTAAGGAAGGCTGGCAGTGCTGGTGGATGGGAGGGTAGCACTGCCACCCAAGGACCTGTAACCAAGCAGGATGGCAGCGAGGATGGGTTTGACCTGAGACTCATGAGGAAAACCCCAGATCTATACACAGCAGCATCCCAAAGGTGAGAAAAAGAATCTTTTCTCCAAGGAAACTGCATGTTTGAGGAAAAAAAAAATGAAAAATTAAGAATTATTGGATCTGCTGAGCAGGGATTTTTCTAAGGAACAACGATTGCCACGTGCTCGAGGGTGAAAGGCTCAAAGCCTTCATCTAAGCTTTCTCTTCTGCGCTGCTCCCACTGTCAGCAGCATTGCCAAGCTCTGGGCCATGACACTGAACTCATTACCAAAATATTTAGGCCATGGTGATCTATCCTCTCCCCTGCCACACACATACAGCCGTGGCTCTGCAGGGGCAAGCTTCACTTGGACTTCAGCGCAGATGGAGCATCGCATGTTTCAAGTGAGTTTCAAGGGAACACCGAGCTTAAAGTTCAATCAGGTTTAACACTGTTGGGCCACTGCTCACCCAGAAGAGCATTGCCTTTCCATTCCTCTTCTCTCTCCAGCTGAAACGTTTTAAGAAAACCCTTCAGCCATTCTAAGGGACAATGATTTAATCTTTCGTTTTGTTCTTTTGCTGCCATAGTTACAACTAACTTAAACCAACCCCCTTTGTTAACTTCCTCTCTTTCTTTTATTTAAGCTAACTCAGCAGATTAGCATCTCTCAGTGACACCCTTTCCAGGAATTACATGTTAAATCCCCCATGAATCAAGCCAACAAGAGCTGAGCCCCTGCCACTGGAGCCAACTCATGCAAAGCCAGAGCGATGTAGGTTCAGCTGGTGAACAGAGAGAGGTCTGCAGGTGACAGGCTTGTGCCTTCAAACAGGGCCATCACTGTGACAGCCAGGCTTAGAGAGCAGCGGCATAATGTTTAAAAATTAGTCTTATTGCCCACATTTCAAGACAGAGCATGCACATCAGTAATACCACCCTCACACATCAGATAACCCAAATTCAGCTTTTCAAGCTTTTATCTTAAGAAGAAATAAGAGCAACAACACAAAAGGCACAGCTGTGAGGCACTGTGACATGGGACTCAGCGATATCTCTCTGGGAGCCAGCACACGGAGCCGTTGGAAGGCAAGTTTGAGTTCCTGCTGCACTGGGGGCTGCAGGCCACACAGCAGCCCATGCTCCCCACCCTATGAAAAGAAAGCCTTATCAGGGGCCAGCATCCCCATCTGCGGGCTGAGAAGGGGAGATACCACTTTACAAGAGACATGAGCACAGCAAAACAATCCCACTATGAGAAAGGCAGACAATCCAAAGACTGAGCATTGACTATTACTGACTATTGCTCTTCTGCAAGATCCAGTCCATCCCCTGCTAACTCGTGAGTTCTCAGCCACCAGAAGAGCCCTATGCATCTGTTCCTGCTGACCTGCACACAACTACCTGCAATAGGAAATGCTGCACCAGCTACTGGGTTTGTGGGACCAAGGTGTTATTCAGCAGCTCCAAGCATCCAGCCTACAGCAGCCTGACCTGCTGGCTTCATGCTGAGCATCTGCATGGCCCTGAGATCAGCAGGACTTTGCTTCACCAACACAGCTCTCTAGGCTGCTACTACCACTTCTCCCTCCCTGTACACACAAGGAAATGTTAACTTTGAACTGATAAAGCCACTGCCATATATTCTATGGATTGTATCTTAGGTGCTCCTGAAGAAAGAGGCATCCAAGTTAGGAACTTGTATTTTTACAGGCTCACAACCCTAGAGGTGCTGCAGCCCGCCCAGGCTAGCATACACGTCACAGCTCCTAGCTGCTGGCTCAATGAGTGATTTGAAAGCATCAATTTAGCGAGCTTTGGATGAGGGGAGTAACAAAGTGTATTTGGCACAGAGCATGTCGCTATCTGTGGGCAGCTATCACTTCCTTATACCCACTAGACTTACCCAAACCAAGACATTAATAGAATGAGAGCTAGAAAGAAACAGTTTCTCCCCACCCCCTTCCTACTTTTCAGCTTCATTACCTTCTGCAATGAGTTTCACTGTTTCCTCATACCATCAGGGTCCTCTTTTGCTGAAAATGGCTTTTGTACAAAACGAGGTAAATCCCAGTAGTTTCTGCTGGCTGCAGGTTTCCTACGGTCTGCGGCATGCATTTCAGACTCCACTACAGATTTGCTTATTTTTAATTAATACATATTTAAATTAAGCCTGTCCTACTGCTCTTACACACTGTGTCAAACCAGTTTAGGTTTGCTCAGCTGAGTGCATGGGCAGTCCAAGACACAGCTTCCGGACAATGAAACCATTGCCCAGCCCAGCACCCCTTCCTCCTGCTCAAACCTGGTCTCATAATACCAAACCAAGCACATTTTTCTTCTACCCCCATCTAAATTTCTCCCAGGTCATACTCTTCAGTGTATGAAGCCTACTCTTTAGCACTGCTCAGGGAGGACAGGCTCTTCAGAGCGAGTATAACATATGGTACGTAGGGCAGGATGTAGGCATAGGTGGATTATATCATCTCCCTGCACTTCCGTGTGTGGGAAAGGGGCTGAAGACAGGAACTTCATTCAAACATCCTGAAACTCTCACAGCCATATAAACACTCAGAGCTGCTCTAAATTACTGCTTTTGTGTGAAAAGCAAGTTGATTTTAAAGTTAGTTCAAGAGAATGATTAAATCTGTTCATTGCATCTTGGCCACCTACATTCTCCTTGCACACAGTGGGTTTTTTTGATTGGGGTTTTTCTGGCAGCTATGCAGAACAAGAAGGCAAGCCTCATCTTTCACATCCCCATCCTGGGTGCATCAGCACCCAGGATGGTGCTCCAGATTGAGAAGGACAGAGAAAAACAAGATGCAAGTGAAATCTTAGCATGGCAGGAAACTATGTCTCTGCAATAATGCTACTGGTTACTATCTAAAACTAAGGCTTTCTAGTACGTGGCACCCAAATGATTTGGGATTATTAAACCAACAAAGTCTTACATGAGAACTCTTCAAATCCCAACCATGTCCATTGGCCAACCAGGACGCAGAAGAGGTGAAGAGATCAAAGAAGATGGAGGATTAAAACTTTACTAAGAAGAATAAAATAGCCCTTTCTTCATGTTAATCCCCCATCCCCTGATAAACCATGTTAAAACAGCACAAAAGCAGACAGCTGCCCAAATGTACTAGTTGTAGAGGGAGTCAACTTCTGCTTATGAACACATAGCCTTCACTGCTTTGTTTACTGCAATCCACATTCTTATTTGGGTCAAAATGGGGATCAAAGGAGATGGAAGTAGTTGTAGGTGAGATGTCATTACCTGAGGGGCTGACATCCTCAGCCTATAGTATGTAAACTTACTCTGCTAATTGCGTTATTGTTTTGAGGCTGGAGTTAACAGCCAAGGTATACAGACAGGACAACAAAACCAAACCAGCTGTATAAAGTAGCTCCATTCTGAAAGTCATCCACTTCAGATATGTTGCTTAAATTAGACAGGATTTAAATCAATTTTTCCTCTTAAGTTTCCATTTGTCTTGTCATTAACTTCTTTTACAACAGCTATCTCCTTCATATCATTGGATGAGAAACATAAGCAAATAAAAGCAAAGAATTATCCAGTGAACATGGCTGCATACAAAAGGGTTTCCAATACTCAACACCAACCAAACTGGTAACAGAAGCACTGATTGCTACCAGTGCTGCCTTTGGAAGGATGAATACATTAGGGATTTAAAGATGATTTTTAGGAACTGCATTTTATTAGAAGACAGGAACATTCACTAGAACTTCGACTCAACGGATACTTAGTGCCCATTTTTGAAGAGTTTCTACCAAATACCAATTCATTACAACAAATCCCAAGGTACTGCGGTAAAACACCTCTGCCCTGACCTGCAACAGACCAGCTTCCTTCCTGGCCTTCTCTTTAGTTACTGGTCATTCCTCAACCGTGAAAAGGCAATACCTTCCTCAGTGATCTAACGAGGCCACCAAAAGCCAGCTGCCCAACAGCTAATTCACTACTCAAGGCCCAAATTAACGCGGGTTTCCCAAGGAGCCTGGATCCCCAACCTGCCCTTTCAGACAGCCCGGGCCAAAAGGCTCCTCTCTCGGCTGCAGCACAAGAGAGCAGAGATTTCAGAGCCGGTAACAGCACAAACACTGTTGCTTTGGAGCGCAAAGGACAAGAGAGCGTTTGGCCTTGACACCCCCCCCCCCCCCTTAACATAGAGATGAAGCATCCCCACAGCGGTGGACACGGCCCCACTCTCGAGGAGCTGGGCTCCCCCGCTCGCGGTACACTTCCCGCCGGCGAGGACCACAGGAATACGAGTGCCACTGCCGGAGACTCGCACAACTTGGAGGCAGCCCGAGACCGCTGGCTTCCAAGAGCTGCGCCAGGCTCGGCAAGGCTCTCAAAAGCACCGCTCGGAAAGCAGGCGACTGAAAAGGGGGAACTAAACCCGCCGCTCCCCCCCCAGCCCTGAGCCAAGCGCTGCGCTCCCACCTTGTAGACCTTGCCGAAGGCTCCGTCGCCCAGCTCCCCCAGCACCTCCCACACCTCCCCGGGGTCCAGGTCGCGGCGGACGTGCTCGTACTCCTTGGACCGCCGCTTCTCGAAGGTGGAAAGGCGCAGGATGCGGCGGAAATTAGCGAAAGCCATGCTGGAGCGGAGCGGGGACGGGGAGCAACGGGGAGCCGCGTCCCGGGCCCCGGGCACGTCGGAGCCGCTGCGCGCCGCAGAACCGAGGAGCGGAACCGCCTCCAATCGCACACATGGGGCCGGGAACGCTCCACCTGAGGGCCCGGCTGACCCCGCCCCGCACAGACGGCACCGCCCTCGCCCGCCCCGCGGGGCCCGGGATCGTGCGGCTCGGCCCGGCAGTGCCCGCTTGGTACGCGGATGGCAAAGCACGGAGGTACAGGTCCGCAGGTGGAAGCACAGCCCCGAACTGCCTTAGTGACAGGGACACGTTTCCTCCTCCCCCCGGCCCGACAGCAGTCGTTTAAAACGCCCGGTAACGGGGATTTGCGCGTGCCAGCACCGCGGGTACCCGTCATGAGTTTGTTGTGGAGAAGACGGGACCCAACCGCTGTCAAGTGTGAAAGTTCTCATCATCCCCTCCCTGGCAAAGCCTCAGCTCCGCTGAAAACCCGCGTTGAAATCGGGTATTCAATGGGGACATCTAGGGGCAATACCAGACGGTGCAGCCGCTCTTCGGAAGGTCGGGTTTGAGCCGAGGGCTTGGAAGTTAGCGTCCATCCACACCAACCTCGGAGGTGCCAGCCGCGCTCCCACCAGCAGGTGTTTGCTCACATACATGTGCGTGTAACACAGGAGCACTGCACATCTCTCTCTTTGAGAACACCCGGGCTTGGTGTTTCTCATTAGTTCCCCAATATATTATACCCGAGAGCACATGGGCTGAGCATTGCCTCTCCTCGCCTATACAGGCTGAGTTTACTGTGGTACAATCAGCCCTCACATCGCGGGGAGTTTCCCCTATACTGAAGCTTGAATTGCTACTTAAAACTCCAGTTCCTGGAAATGGGTGGCAGTGTGAGAACTTCAGTTGCCTTTTACTGAGGAAAGTTTAGTGTTCCCTAATTTCTTCCCTTTTCCCCACTGAGGTGCAGGAAGAACAAGCTGAGAACGTAACCCAAGTGTATCCATGGAACAGAAGGAAGCTGAAAAGGATTGAGCTCAAACCGAGACTCGGTGAGATTTGGATCAGATCTGACAGAATGTGCAGAGCTGGAAACATGTAAGAACAGAATAGAACAGAATCAGTGCAACTGTTTTCCACATTTCAATCTCAATTTTCTCACTGTTTTAGCACCCCTGATCCTGTGTACAGGCAGTCATGAGCATCCCCATTGCATCAGCATGACCGCTCTGTGTCAGCACAGGCCTCTGTGTTACCCAAGGGGAAGGAAGTGCTGACCTGACTAAAGAGCATTTTCCATGGTTATCACTGCACTGGATTGGACTCATTCTGGGTTTGAAGAGAAATGGGTGATAAACATTTTATAGAGAATCATAAAATTAACTAGGTTGGAAAAGACCTTTAAGATCATCAAGTCCAACCTTTATCCCAGGGCTGCCAAGTCCATCACTAAACCATGCCACTAAATACTTGCTCAAACCTAAGAGCAGTCCAGCTTCCTAACAGCTAACTTGAACATGAAATTGGACATTTAAAAGCAGCCATCTCTGTGTTGTAACTGCTGGACACAACGCACAAGGCATTGCCATGTACTGGAAACTAGAAAAGCCCTGGCTAAGATGAAAAGCAAAGCCCTGCAGCTGCTATGCAGCACCTCCTCGACACAGACCAATGCTTCCCTACCTCCTGCCTGTGGTTCTTCAGCCTATTGCCTTGTTTATGCAAACCCTCATGGTGTTCCAGCTGGAGTGACACCTCTTCCTGTGGGATTTACCCCACTGGCATAGGTTTGAGGGGAGCAGGATCAGACCGGGCTGCAGGGACTGTTTGTTCACTGTTGGGGATGTTTGATGGAAATGTTGGATCTGGAGATTTGGCTCTTCCTCTGCACTGGAGAAGATTAAATAGGGACTAAAAATAATTGCTGGTGGATCACGAGTTAGAAGTGACACCTCCAAAGGAAAAATTGGTTCTTTTTACAGTGTTTCTGTTGGAAAAGTAAGTTTTTTCCTCCAGAGGTGGGAAAACAGAAAATTATCAGACCTTTAGCATTGCCTTCTATGTAGAAATCACATGTCTCTTTCATAAATCAGGCAACCTTATTAATACTGTCTACTAATTCTGAACAGTATCTCTTGTCTGCCACTCTGTTTTAATTGCCTGTGCAACCTGTCTGGGAGCAGTGGGCACTGAAAGTAAAATGAATCCCGATAATTATTGCCCTCAGCTTTGTGCAGATGATGCCTGAGAGATCATTGTTTTCCAGATTTGCAGTTTTATTGCTTTCTCCATTACATGACCAATCTGAAAAGGACCAGATCAGGCTGCTCTTTGACTTGCTGAAATGTGGGGCAGGGATTTGCTTTCATGAGCTCTACACTGTGGTGTGCATCCTTCTGTCCTATGAGGTATGTACCTTGCAGGTCCTGGAGTTGGTGTGGGGACATCTGCATCACCCAACACCCCTGTAAAAGGAACCAGCTCACTGGAGCTGATTGGTTCTCATGGCATACAAGAAGGACCCTGCGTCTGATGTGGCTGTGATGCTGCTGCATAGAAAAGGAAAGCAAAGACACAAACAGTCCCCTGTTAATACCAACCTTTCTTCTCTGGGATAAATACACCTCTGAAGCTGTTGCCAGGTAGAAACTATGCAAACACTCCTCCCAGCTCAGGCTGTCCATCTTAGCAAGGAGCTCTCCAACAAACAAGTCCTCAGCTGTGGCTACTCAGGGAGAAGAGAGCAGAGCATCTATTTTCACCCATGGGTTTTTGCTAGTGTGTTGGTGCAGTGTGCACTGATGCCCTTTTCATCCTCCCCAGCATCACATAGAGCTCTGGCTGCGAGAGGCTGGGACCTTTCAGGTAAGAGCAGTGAGGAGAGCAGACTGTGGCGCGGTGGTAAAGCCAGGGTTAACCACTACAAGTACAACCTTGCTCTTGGGCACAACCTGCAGCTCTGCTCTGGTCCAAGCACCCGGCTGAGAGCCAGCACGTGGACATAGGGAGAAAGGAGAGGAGCCAACTGCAGGATGGAAGTCATTATGTACATGGGAGCAATGGGAAAGGACTGTGTAAAGCAGCCTTGTAGCTGGGCAGGCTGTCAGTAGGTCCCCCAGCACAGCCTGAACCTAGCCAGCAGCAGCCACGTGCTCCCGCATGGCTCAGCCTCAGGAAGCACCAGGATTTTGGTATTTCCTGCAGGCGCGACTAGCAGGAAGTCACCTTTATTCTTTGGATGCAAGCACCGGTTGGTATTCCATGTATGCTTGCCAAGCAGGAAGTCATTTCTTGTCATCTCTTTCCCAACCTTTCTGCCCCAAAAGAGAACCACTTGAACAGCAGTTCATCCACCAGAGCTGCCCTTCAGCTGTTGGACACAGATGGGGATAATAGGATTGATTTTAACTAGCTTGAAGCCAGAAGGTTTCTCTTCAATCTCCAGAAAGCAGAACTTAAGATATTCGAGGACTCTGATGCTTCTGGAGATGGGATCAAATAGAGAAATTACAGTCAAAATAGGAACCATGAAAATGCCCTGCAATTGAAAGTTAATCTTTAAGATTAATTTTGCACTGCAGCCCCTTCTCACTGAGGCCAGGGTTTTCTTCCTGTTGCCTTCAGGAGGAGGTCCTTATAACTTAACCACACAGTCTGAATTGAAACCGTTTTTAACAGTCCGATAGCAACAGGAAGAAATGATTTTTTTGGGGTAAACCAGGCAGCTTCCTCTGTCTGAGGTTGGTAGGGAATCAGCCATTAAGAGACTGTAGACATCTCTGCTGCAGCTTCACAGCATCCTCATGACTTCAGCATGCTCCAGCAGCACATTTAGCAAGGCAGCCATTAGTAACAAGGGAGATCCCTTCTCTTCTCCTTTCTGTTGGTAGGGTCCCAGGTTATCGTTTTTACTGACAGTTCTCCTCCATGTTCCACCACCAGCATCCTCTTCAATTCTTTGTTCAATGCAATCGCATCTCTCCCGTAAGCCCTGCAGGGCTCGCAGCCTGCTTCCTGTGTGGTTTAGCAGCACAGTGAGGTATCAAAGCCTCCGTCCTGAGCACAGTTCTCTGGTCTCTCAGAGCAGTTTCCTGGAATAAGCTGTTTCAGCCCCAGGTTGTGTTGATCCCATACTTTCATCTCCAGGCTGCCTGATTAAAAGGGCAGTGTTTTGCCGGAGCAGAATGGCTGTGACAGCTCCCACTCCCCCCATCCACATCAAACTCCAGCTGTTCTGAATCACTCCAACAACTGCAAGTCATTACAAATGGTAGAGGAACAGCCATATGCCAGGGAGGAGCCCCATCAGCCTGTAACAAGCTTGGGATCAGCCGGAGGCAATACTTGGAACCAATTTCAACAGTGAGTTGGGAAACCAGATCAAGTCAAGGCAACAAGAGTCTGCACTTAGGGTCTTTCTCTGATTTATATTGTGCAAGGCTGCCTTGCTGAACTAAGGATCTATGTTAGGGACCTAACCCTAGCAACTGAACTATGGGGAATTCAAGATGCTTGCAGTCTTCTGCCTTGACAAACAAGAGGAAGGGCATCACAAAGAGCCTCCCAGCAGGACAGCAAGCTCCTAACAGGCAAACAGGAAGCCTTTAGCCAGCAGGAGACAACACAGCCTCGCTTCTCTGCCCCCCTGCTCTCAGCTTACAACCACCAGAGGGATAGATGTACTGAATTTGTAGGAGGTGATTAAATTTCAGTGCTGTAGGGAAGACACAGCCTGTTGTTTTCCCCATTGCACATCACCACTGTTCTGCTCAGGGGAGTACCAGAGACTGGCATCCAGTGAGGAGGAAGGACTGATAAAACTTGGACTTAAGCCTTGTGCCTCAAAGCTCTCCCCAGAACTAAGCCTGATGGAGTGTTATCTTGCCCCATGCACCGCAATAGGTGTTGTGTCTAGGTACTTCAGACACCACCTCTTCCCGTCCCTGTGTTACAGGCTGCTGTAGTGAGAGCCTTTCTCCCTGGTGCTGCTGTTTGGCCACACTCAGACACACACATGAAAGCAAGGCTGGTTTGGAGCGGAGCAGGCTAGGCTCTGGTGCTGGAGCCACTCACACTGGCAGCTTTCTGCTCCCATGCTTTGGACTCTGCATCCCCTGCCTGCATGCTCTGGGCTCAGGCAGCTCCCAGCATCCGTGCTGCCCAATGACAGGAAACGCTCTTTGCTTTGTTAACAAAACCACCTAATTAAGTCCATGTGGACAGAAAGTGTGAGAAACTATGGACTAGGGTATTGTTTATTAAGATTTATGTTAAGCCCAATGTAAAGGTCAGACACCGTTTGTACAAGATAAGACAACCTACGGAAACATATTGTTGTAAGAAGGAATTGTTAGTCAAACAAAAATATGTATCCACACATGTATGCTTTGCGAAATATGCTTATGCTTAGCTAATAATTTTGAAAGTCAGCAGTACAAAACGGATAACTAACTGCAAAAACCACAGGGAAGATTTAAGAACCAATAAGGCTAGACCATTTGTGCAAGATAAGATAATGAAATCGCTTACACAAAACAGCCATCAGGCACCGTTTGTGCAACCGCCAGAAGGAACTAACAGAAATAGGATTACTTACTCAACGACCACCAGAAAGCAGTAAACGACCCCCGCAACAACTGAAGCATGCGCAGAGTAACTACACTACTTCAAGAAAAGCGGAAGAAAAGATGTATGAAAGAGGACTAATTGAACTGCTTAGTACGGCAGTTGGCGGAGCACAGACTCCCCTGCCGTCCAGCGCTGCTTTTGCTCATATTCTACTTGCTATAATTAATAAATTCTAATCGAATTCTAGTCCGTTGTGGTCTCAATTTATAACAAATCTTGGTGCCGTGACTCGGATAAGGAACGGTGAGCTTTGGTCCTCCGGCGAGGCGCCCCGCGGTAGTCCGCGGCCCCGTGACCGACAGCTCACTGCCTCCTTACCGACGAACCTAAATTCTAGGATATTGAGCAAAGGAGGACCGGTAAAAATCCCATAAAGATTCTGTCCATGGGAGTCCGGACGAAGATGCAGGACGCGTAAGTATATTGCGAATTTGTTCGCGGGTTTGCCGTTCGGGCGGGATTGGG
This sequence comes from Forpus xanthops, assembly GCA_032466535.1. NCBI lineage: Eukaryota > Metazoa > Chordata > Aves > Psittaciformes > Psittacidae > Forpus > Forpus xanthops. Next base: position 17 of record JASSUY010035211.1, on the reverse strand, counting down.
TTTCCTGGAATATAGCA
>JASSUY010035210.1:0-32805 GCA_032466535.1 Forpus xanthops | reverse complement strand
ACACCCCCAAGTCCTTCTCCTCAGGGCTGCTCTGAATCTCTTCTCTGCTCAACCTGTAGCTGTGCCTGGGATTGCTCTGACCCAGGTGGAGGACTCTGCTATATACCTGAAGCTCTTCTTTTCCCTAGAAGAGTTTTCACTAGAAACTTCCACATGTGGAGGTACAGACTAATAATGTCATCTTTTGAATATGGATCTTGTTAGCATAGCAGTAGCTGCAGGCAGCTAAGATACAATCTAAATGGGGTTTGTTCACGCTGAACACTGCCTCATGAAATAAAGAATGCATATATCCGTTATTAATCCTAACAGTTCCATGAAACTACTCCATGTTTACAGCTGCGTTTCAACTAATATTTTAACCAGCTATGCAATTTGCCTTTTTAAAAGGGAAAACAGAAACAACATAGAAAACTCTGTGTCCAGAAAAACACATTCCTGGTGTGGCCAAAAGAGGTCAGTGAAGGCTTTTTATTCAAAGTATTTAAGTTCTATGACTAATGAGTGTGTCTGTTACCTGAAATGAATTCATTTGTTACCTGAATTTTGTAAGAGACCCAGGAAACTCCTACATGGATTTTGAGGATTTTAGAAGAGTGAAAGAAAAAATTATGAAGTATAAAAGCTACCAGAAGATTTTTCATTTAAAGTTTACATGTAGAAGAGAGACGGGAACTGAAATAAAGAATGAGAGAGCTGGAAAAACCCTTGCTAAGAAAGGCAAATTTCTGTTTACCTTTGGAACTAACCAAGTTCACCTCAGTACAAACAAACATCTTCAAGCATCTAATACGCATCATTTCACACATTTCCACACAGCTTGTGAACATAGGGAGAGAAGTATCTCTCTCTACCCTCAGGGAATACTTTACACTCAGGGAACAAGTATTACAAAAGGGATAAGAAAATGGAAACTTACCAGAAGAAAATTAATTGATGATGCCTTGAGATGTATCTTTGTATCTGCTAGTAGCTCATAGGCTGCAATGCGATTGTTGTCATCAACTACAACGCTGCGACAAAGGAAACTGAGACAGAAAGCAGGATTAAAAATGAGCTTGTGGTTTTGCCATGTTGTTTAGGCTATTCCCTAGCTCAGCTGCCTAGTTTCTGGCTTGCCTCAACACCGGTGCTTAGCCATTCTGCTGCATCACAAGTAACAGCTATCTGGCCAGCAGTAAATCTGCAGTATCCTCACTAGTGAGATGAAGGATGTATCACGTACAAGATACTGCTTGTCCTTTGTGAGTTGACCTATTCGGATGCCAAACATCCAGACCTCAGCTCAGACATGTATTTGAGCTACTGCTTTAAGTAGGATATGGACAGACACACATGCATGCTATCTGTGTAACATGGTATGTAATCAACAGTCTGCGACTGGGTCGTGCTTCTTGAGGTGCCAGCACACATCAGCTGCTATTTTTCCACTACAGTCGCATGCCACTTATGATGTGGATCAGCAGCTCTCACCCACACAATGGCAACAGTCCAAGTCTTGATTTTGGGAAGCTGTTCTGGACACTGTGATACTCATCAGTACAAGTGAAAAAAAAAGTAGGTTTCCCTTTTACTACCTTCAACTAGTGGCACTTCTTTGCTAAAGACAAGTACATACAGAGGAAGAACCTTCCTAAAGCCTTTGAACTCAGCCTTGTTCAGGGAGAACAATCCCTGCAATTTGCCAAATGTAGCAATAGCTCCCCTATGCTAAAGAGAAGTCACATAAGGATCTAACTTCTTTCTTCTGCACTTCTGCTCAGCTAGGCCAGCCAACATACCATGGGTGAGAAGCTGTAACCACCATAAAACCACTTCTCTATTTCTCCTCTGTTAAACAGAGAATGTGGAAATTTCACTCTCATTTGGAGCACAGCTTGAAAATAAGGTCAGCTCAGGGTTAAGGACATTGAAGGACAGAGAAATATAGGTTCCTTATTTGTGATTTGCTAGAAGCTTGTAATGTTTTATTCTCTTTTGGTGTTTTATTGGGATTAGTGTAAGAAGGCCTGGAACAATATATTCCTAACTGTACAGGTTAATTTTACCTGCATGTACCTCACTATGTCATTTCCTGATTTATCTTTGAATAGAAGATACTTGTAGCTTCTTGCTCAAGAAAAGATGACACAGCAAATCACTTGCATTGTGACCATTAGCTTCAAGCACAATGAACACAGAAGGGATTTACAGCATTGCTGTATTGAAGTAGCAAGAGCTTTACTTGTATTTTTATCAGCAAGTTCTTAGTGTATCATATGAACCAACAAGAATGCTCAAAATTAGCCCATAAAATGTGCTGGGAGGTGGGAGGGAAATACCTATAAAACGGAAGATTTATAGCAGGTTGTTTGGGGCTCAAAGTGTTACATAACAGGCTAAAAATAAGAGCCTTCCCCAGCAATAACCTCACAAGGTCATCGCTCCTCATACTTCTGCTCTGCACCACAAACATGCTGATGAAAATGATTTTTCATACTGGGGAATTTCACCCTGAATGCAAACCTAAGCCCAAGCCTTCAATCTGTCAAACTCTTGGCTCATGGGAAAAACGGATGCATGGCTGTAGTCTCCCGGCACTTGGTAGCACCTCCCAAGGGCACAAACATCTGCAGGATCACAATCCTAAATTGAAGCATACGCTGAAATGCCCAGGTGTTAAAGACAATCTTGCTCAGGACAGACAAAATCTCTTGCGCAGAAACATCTGCAGTAACCTCAGTAGTCAACAAGGATAAAGAAGCATCCAGCTGAAGATCCTGCCTACAGCTAAACAGCCAGATGATGGCTACACTCTGAATTTCAGAGACCTTTATCCTTCTGCTTCAGCAGATCTTGTTAGAAGCAGTCAGAACACTCTTGTAAAACTGGCTGATACATTTTTTATTGCCAAAGCCCTTGGACATGCTTTTAAATTGACATACTTTTAGCTGAATAAAAACAGTCAGACATCTGCAGCCAACACTGATGCTTTTCCACCAGATTCAGAGAGTAATAGTTTATAAGGGTTTATGAATGTGCATAAAAAAAAAAAATAATCCTTTTTTAAAGGAAAACATTTCATTGAAGCAGTAGAAATATTTAATGAGCTGATTAGACAGAGAGACTTATATCCATAAAATCACAGATTTGCTTTTAAATCAACCTGTAATATTCAGACAATCTACATAGTAAAATAGTTTACAATATACAGAAAGTATAATTATATCCCAAATGCTTATTTAATCATTTACAGATTACTTCAGAAATTGTTACCTGTATTTACAACTATATATTTTCACTCTGCCTTCAGTGACAGGTCCAGGACTGTGTATTGTTACCAATGCAGTGTATAACTGATCATCTTCATTGGCATATTCAAAAACCAGAACATAGCGACCCACTTGAGGAACATTTATGGTCATCTGTAAATTGACCTAGGTCAAGATCATTGAAAAAGAAAAAAGCTGTTAGATTTTTCACTCCCTTTCTTGCAGGAAGCTGCCTGCTCCTGCCTTATAAGAGAACCCGTCAGCATCAATCCAGGGACAGTCCTGTAATGTCTCAGCAAAAGACAACCAACAGAATGGAAGCAGTGCTTATAAATATCAGTTTGTCCACTAGTAAGAGTCAACCAAGTTCAAGACGGAGCTGCCACTATAACAGTTCTAGGAAGGGTGTAAAATAAGCCTAGGAAATCATAGAATCATAGAATAGTTAGGGTTGGAAAGGACCTTAAGATCGTCTAGTTCCAAATCCCCTGCTATGGGCAGGGACACCTCTCACATACTATTATTTCTCTTCTCTCCAGAAGAAAGTATCAGTGAGGAAGCTTTAACAATACTAAATAATTGTCACCATCATCTCTAATCTTCAGTAACATAAAAACTGAGTCTACATCTCCACTGGGAACAAAATTTCCAGGAACACAATACTTCCTGCAGATTCCTTACAAAGAATGAAAGCATTTTCTCCAGGCAACAGCCAATACCACTTTCTGAAGCATCAAATTTTTGTTTCAGTTTACTTGAACAAACTGGTTAACACAATATTTGATTCAAAATAGTTCGAAGTAGTTGCATAGAAAGTGCTGTGGTTGCAGAAGCTTTTGCTACAGTCGGCTATGTAATTATTTTCAAATTTAAACTCTTTTTTCTCAATATTTCCTTAAGCTACAAACACTTAAACATGTAATTAATTCCATCAACAGCCCTCTTGACTTCACTGCAATCATTCATACCAGTACAGCTTTGCACATGCACCAGTCATGAAGCACCAGGGCCTGTGGCATATAGATATTCTTGTTGCACATGGTATTTTTAAAAGCAACATCCAAGCACAATAGTAGAGGGCATAATCTCTTTACATGTAATTATCATGTAATTGATAAAACACCTTATTTTCAAACACACTTCCAGTATAACTTTTCATTTCAAAAAACATGTTTCTGTTTCAATAGAGTTGCTTCTGCTTTTTTGTTTATTAAAGCAAATATTTTATGTAAGTATAGCTAATTAAGGGTGAAAATAAGGTTAATTTATAGTGATGTATGTACACCATTTCTGCTGACAAACCATTATGCTACTTAGGTTGCAATTAAACAGTATTCTGAGCAAGCCAGTATGCCTAAAGCAGAAGGATCTTTATTTAAAAAACTACTTGTGTCAGAGTGAAATGTCTACTCTGGTCACAGTTATAAATCTGCCTACACTGATCCATTTACACAGTTCTGTATAAAATGCAGAACCTGGCACAGTGTCTGCTTTAGAGATGTGTTACATATCTGCAAATCCTAAGTTGTAACCTGCAAGTGTTTTAGTGCAGCAAATTTACAGTCAACAGTGCAGACAGGACTGCAATTAGCAGCAGGAATCTGACCTCTCTTCCACTGATATGGGTCATCACTGGTTGATCAGGAGTTGGCTGCCGCACAGGCATTCTTCTGTATTCTCCCCCGTGTCTGAAATACACTGCCTCTGAACCAAGGACACAGGAAAATCTACCCAACGGCAAATGCTGATAGAGCAAGCAGCTTACATAAAAACAAACAAACACAGGATTGTTATTGTTTTCAAGTGCAATGGGATACTAATAAAATAATCCAAGGCATTGGTTTGCTCCATAGCATATATACTGACTGCTCTGTTGAAGCATGTCCTGAATAGGTGCAAGGCTCTGTAACTTGGATCTGCAAGATGGATGCTTCATAGTAATCACTGGGTAACAGCACCATGTAATCCTAAGAACAAAGAATAAAACAAATGAAAGACTATGCAGAAAATTAAAGGAACAAAAAGGAACATCTCTGGACTTTCTCAACGTAGCAATGAAAGAAACCAACCACATAAATAATTTTTACAGAGTATATCCACAAGACATAAAAGTTTTTTGCAGTTACATGGGTTGGTAACATCAGAATGCATCTCCCTAACTCTATTTCTACCTTTACAGAGATGGGATGAAGGCAGCTGCTCTGTGAGCAAGGAAGCTCTGAGGCCACTCTCATCACATGTTGTACAAGACAGTGCTCATGAAACAGCTCCTCCACAGCTGGTAACACACAGGCAGCTACATACAGTTTTCAGTCATGAATGCAATCCTCATGTACAGGACTCAACTGCGTGTGACTCCACAAGGGAGATTCACGTTGCCCAGGTGACTTCATTAAAATACTCAATGAAATCTATTGAGCTGTCCTTCAGAAATTGGTGCAGTTTTATTCTGACTACTTAATATATTTGAGTTTTTATCAAAACTGTTACAGTGAGAACATGCTGGGCTAAGGTCATTAATAAATTCCCCTTCAAAGGTATAAGTAAAAAAACCACACGCAGTAAGTACTGTCACTTTCAGCAAGAAATATGTTTGCAAGCTCTTTAGTAACATTTTACGTGGTATTCCATAAATTTAACAGAGCCCCAGGCTTAACAACCAAAGACACAGACTACTTGTTAACCCTATACATCACACATATGAATTCAGCATGCTGTCTTTGTGATCATGCGTGTGTAAGGTTTTTCTTAGATTATGACCTAAAACAATTTCTGGTTTTATGGCAATTTCTCAGAACTGATGTTAGAAAGTTTTCAGTTTTTCAGTGAGAGAAAGAGGAGTCATGTTGGAAGGACAAAAAACATTCAGAAAATAACCTACTAATCATTATAGTCTTCTGAAGAATCTTTCTGAAGAAACTAAGGCCTTGGCCATCTGTTGCAAGCTTTAGAGATGGTATCTGATAGGTAAGAACTATTAATTTCTGTGAGCATTTCTGCTCAACCCATTGTACTGTACGTTAATATTACTCTAGCCTTTGAAGGCAAAAAATGCAGATAAAGCATGTAAGCACAAGAAAAAAATAGAGCTGGTGAAAGTCAGAGAAGAATTAAAACTGAAATAAGCAGTGGGACTGCAAATTTTCATAATGATATTTTGCTGCTGTGCTCTTTTCACTAGTGCTGAATTTCAATTGCTTGACGGGTTCTTCCCGATAAATAACTCTGGAGCAATACTATCATGACAACCTTCAAGCGCTTGTTTTCCTCAATTGTTTTCTTACCAAGAGGACTTCCTCTGCCATTATACTGACAGTCCACGTGCCTGGAATCAGTGAGAAAGGCTCTGTGGAGCTTTTTCCTGGGATTGTGACAAAAGCTGGCTCCTTGCTGGGTGGGAAGACAAACCCTTTGCTCTGTGCAGCCCCTGCCAGCAAAATAAAACCAAGTAAAAATATAAGAGACTGTAAAAAAATGTCTCTATTTGCTTAGTGTGCTGGACTAATGATTTAATCCATTTAAACGGGTCTAACAGGAACTGATCAATGCTTTTCTTAAAGGCGCTACATTAATCAATGCGCATTTGTGCACACAATGAGGGACAGAGCTACACAGTGATTGTTGTCTTTGTTTTTATTAGTCTTGAGAAAGTTGGTTCAGAAAAGCAGAGTTCTGCCCCTGTGATGGCTAGTTTCACAATATTCCGAAGTGCGCACTACTTCACTTTTCCATTATTTTCTGTTCAGCCTGTCTTTGCACTGACCCACAAGAGGTTCAGCTGACACAAGACCTGTCCTCATGTGACTCTCAGCCAAATATTTCAGATACTGGAGGTTCTCAGCAGCATCTAAAATGTTTAGTTACAGATAGTAACTGAAGGTCTGGGCAGAGATGATGTACAACATAAATGTAGCTGCTGTGTGCTTTATCAAGAAGTTGTGAGGTGCAATTGTTATGAATATTGCAAATTTCTTCTTTGAAGCCCAGACAAAACCTGGTTTCCAGTGTCCCATCCAATAAAAGCCAGAAATAACCATGAACTGCTGCCACTCTGCTGAGTGATATCTGTGAAGTCTCCAGTTTTGCCTCCTTGGAATTACTAAAATGTCTATGACTAAACACCATTAGCTGCCATAAGTATGCTGAGGTTAGGCATCATAAGATATAATTCTCCGTATAGGCCTGGTATCCTCCTATTCAAAGGATATGGAGTACTTATCTTTTATCAGGGCCCAAAAAGCATCACATGCTGTTGAGGTCTGTAAACAGGGCTAACTTGGCAGATTGGATTCATCATTAAATAAATGTTATTGACGGAATGAAGGCAGAAGCCACTTTTAAACTGAAGTATTAAAGGCAACTAAACCAACATAAATGCTATTATCCCTTCTTTTAAAGCTTCATTAAACACGGTTCAGAGCTTCCAAGGGCAGAACTGAAAGTACTGAGCTTAGCAAACATTTGAAAATACAAGTTGATTACTACTGTAAGTAGGGATTTCATGCAAACACAGCCACATCAATTACACAGCAAAATATACTAGGAAAAGCACAAAAGCACTGCCATGTTAAAAGTGACGCATTTTAAGCAACATTATCAATCTCACTTAGGAGCACCTTGAAAAGACTCCTCCAATCTAATATTCTGATCTGTTGCACCACTGAGTTGCACCTACCTGTTTCAGGCCGAGATTGACAAGCAGATAAGCGACCAGACAATGTTTCACCTCCAGGGTTAATATACCTCAGGATAATGCGAAATAAGTTTGATTTTTCCACATTCAAAGTTATCTTCACTTCATTCTGAAAAATGGAAGTTAATAAACAAAAACAGCCATAAAGTGCTGAATAGAGGAAGTTAAAAGCCATGCAAGCACCATACTAAAGACCTACAAGAAAAATGCACATGCAGACAAGTATATACTGGAATGGCAATGCTGGTGTATGACAGAGAAAGACAGGCAAGCCTAGTGAGAAAATTAAGTCACTTACAAGTGTAATTAGTGTCAAAATGCTTTCCCTCAGCAACTGAGATCTTCCCTTTAGAGCTTTGTGAGCCCAGGCTGACATAGTGGAGGACTAGATGGAAGAGCTTAGGGGAAGCCACAGTGATAGGCACAACCACCTCTGGCTGTGAAAAATAAAAAGAAAGGGGAAAAGGAGGAAAGGAAAGTATATTATTTGTTACTAGCACCCAGAGAAAGAAAAACCATTTGGCAAAGACAAACTCTGTAACAGAAAAGAAAGGCTCAGACAGTTACAAAAGAACATAGAACAAAACCTCCTGTGAAATAAAACTCTTGTTAAATATTAGCTTATCCAGAAAAGCACAGAAGAGCCGAACTAATGTGTGTTAATATTGCACCTTGATATATGGGCAGTATTTTACAGTTATTCTCCCCTTCCATGTCCTCAAGGTGTCTTATGGTATCAAGGGTTGTCCATACTCCTACCTTCCCAAAGAACAGGCCAGAATCAACAGTCCTACTCTGAGATCACACAACAGACTCCACAGCATACAGACATCTCAGACTGTAACTGAAACTTCTGCTTCTCCACCAGATCCTGTGGTTTCTTAGAGATGCGATACCATGCATGACTCTTTGCCCTGGGGCTGAACTGACTCCTCTGGAGCCATGCAGCTCTCGATCTCACAGGAGGCTGCACTCTGACAATTGCCATTATTCAGTTTGCAGAGCAACAGAATCAGCATAGGCATGTTCAAATGGTGTTGGTGGATTAGGAAAAGATAGGATTGGTACAACCGCAAGTGTTGGCTTCCTTCTTTCCATCCTAAAACTCCCCTTGTAATTGAGCCCCCACCAGCTCACCCATCACAATCCACTTGCTGTCCCTTTCCAAGACTCTTGTTGTACAGTGTCCACCACACCGCTGTGGTCCATTCTGCTTCCACAAATGTACACAAGTTTTCTCTGTTCCACACATTTGAGAACAGAGCACAAAGCCTCATTTTCCCTTACTCCTAAAAGTTACAATAAATGCAACACTGCCAGTTCTCATATGCTGCTCTGAATATATATTCCTCAATTCTGTCATCACCAGACACTTTCACCTTCCTAATAGAAATTCAAAGCAGAAAGCAAAGGTAGACATACCATGCATGGCAGGGCCAAGAGATCTAGAGAATTGACAGCTAAAATCTAGGTGACTGCAGAAGGGCAACGGGGAAAGGTTTTGCTTCAGGAGATTTATCAAAATGGTTTCTAAGCTTTTATGGAAAATCTAGAAGACACAGTGAAGGAGAGAAAGAAGACGTGAAGAATGAGAGAGGAAGAGATGCCAGTCCCTGGCTTCAAGCAAAGGCAGGGAGTGGAGAGAAATTATTCTTTGAGCTCTGTCACAAACTTAGGCAACTCTGGACAGTGCTTTAAAATCTAAGCTTGACTGTCAGCTGCTCAGTCTATAAAGAAACACCCATGTTGGTAGCTTGACAATAGTCTCCACTGATGTCACACACAGCTTATTTATTTCACCTCAAGATTTTTTCATTGTATTGAAATAGTTTCTTTGCATACAAAGCTGTTAGAATTGCCTTTTGTGTGGTAGATATGGTAACATTTGTCTTTTACAAAATAAGAGTCAGGAGGATTATTTCAGGGTCCTGCAAGACACAGAAACACTATGTTGAAATTAGGAAGGTTCCTTGAAATGAAGAACATAATTTCCTCCAGTTAGATCCTTGCATAACTGAGAATATCAGTTGCTTTCCTTTATGAAAGTGGAGCAATTCTGAAGATCCAGCAAATATGAGCTCCGGAATAAAACAAACAACAAAAAGAACAAGGAGGAAAGTGAAAAATGAATAGAAAGGAAATCACTATGCTTGTGTAATAACAATGTGCTTGCATCTCAGCCTATAGTGATTCATTGATCCTTGGACACAACCACATCAGGAGTGAGAAAATCCTTCTTATTGCTGAAAATTACTGTTTCAAAATCCCGATTCACTTGGTCAGCAGTTCAGTCCAAAGTCAGGCAGGTCCCTTCTAACACTTACCGGTGACTCTTTCTGTGATATAAAATGCTATTGCAGTTTATTCATGGACTGTCATGAGACTAAAATGAATGTTGTCAATATGCTCCTGCTCACAGCTTCCTTTACTGAATCACACCTTTTCCTGTTTGCTGTAAAGTGATCATTGCTAACAAAAGTTGGCACCTTTCTCTTTTTCACCCAATGTAATTTGCAAGTGTAAAATACTTCAGAGACAGCCCTGTGATGGTACCTGAAAACCTTGTGGATACAGGCTGCCATGGAACTGTGTAATTCAAATTATTTAACCAAGCATCAACCTTCTGCTATTTCCACTGCCCTTGACAGGACAAGAACCTCTGCACTTAGTATTATAGACTTTAAAGCTGTTAGCTCTTTTTTTTTTACACCTATCTCAAAATATGTACTTCCCACAAAAAAAAAAACAACCAAAAGAACCCCCCCCCAAAAAACCCAATCTCAAATAACATTCCTGAAGAACAAATACTGGCAAAGGCAATGACCATACTAATACTACCAACACTCACTGATCTAAACAGTGAAATGGTGCCGAAGGGTTCAGCTTAGTGATATCCTTTTTTTCCAGTTTTTCTATGACCCTGCACACACATAGCGGTACTATAGAGATGTACATAGCATGCACCTATGCTTTCACCCCAAAACCTTGAGCAAAATACCAGCTTACTTGTATAGATGACATCTGAGCATATCCTCTCCAACTGAAGCCAGGGAATTCCTGAGAATCATAGCCAAAACGAATTTCCTTTCCATTGGCAGTAGCGCCATCTTCAATCTCAAACTTCATGTGGTGCAGATCAGGAAAAAAATAGTTTTTTTCAGGCCTTTCAAGGAAAAAAAAACATCAAAGAGCAAAGTGTCACCAATTGCTGTATGATCTACATCTAAGAGTACAAAGCAGCAAAACAGAAATGACCTACTGAGGACTGAGGAATCCTGACAGCAGCTGGTAAATTCAAGACAGCTGATAAAGATGGGAGTAACAAGTTCTCTTTCCAGAGCCTTTTACAGCTTACATACATTTGATTATATAACTCTTGACACTTACATAGATGCCTATGCAATACTATTGCACAACTGGTATTGGCTATTTAAGGAAATAAGTTTAAAACATCAGAAGAAAACCTTGCAGCAAAATTAATATCAACAACTAATACAAAAGCAAGTGACTTGAAGGCAGTTCCAAAAGAACTATGCTTAAGCAGGAGCTAGTAGGACCTATAGCCAGACTCACTCCTGACAGGCTCTCCCCACCACATGGGCCCTACACTGGCAGCCACCCGAGGGCTCGGCACACTCCGGGCTGAGGGATCCTCCAACATCACACTGGCAGCCTGTTGGGGAAAGAGCAGAACCCAAATATCCTATCAGAAAAGAAATGACAGAAGTTATCAGAAAACACATCTCTATTCTGCTAATTAAACACTATTAATGATTCGTTTCCTCCTTCCAGAGCCCTTTAGACTCCCTTCAGAATCTTTCAAACATGTGCATGCATGAGCTGCAACTATTTCTGGCTTCTGAAATTTGTGGTTGTTTGCTTTATCTTCACCTTGGAATGTAACAAAAGACACTTAAAAAAAACCCAAATCACAAGCAATAAGCCATGCCACATTACCGAGTGCAGGACTACAGCTCTGTAGAGCAGTCATTCAAATGCTTTGCTAGTAAGTCAGAATTTCTATAACAACATCATGGTGAATAATTACTTTAAACACCCACCAAAAAAAAAACAAACAACATCCCCCACACCAAACCAAACCCAAACCCCTAACTTAAAAAAATTGTAAGATGCCAATTTTTCAGAGCCTTTAATTTATCTTACAAAAATTGGACGTGACAAGAACACGTGTTCATATAATAGTGTATGCCTATTTTTAACCAATACTGGACAAATATACTGAATGGCTTTCAATAGGAAACAGGAACTGAGGCACAAACTAAATTACACGTCAAGTAAGGAGGTATAATATATTGTACTAAGGAACAGCTTTGTCTAGGCTAAAGATTTCAAGCTGAATTGAAAGGTTGAAAGTTCCTAAACATGCACTTATGTCACAGTGTAAAAGCCTCCTGTTTCCTAAGGCATCATAAGTACTTGTAATCCTTTGGCACCTTTGTGAAACCAGATCCCATTCATTATCTCCTTGGTTAGACATCAAGTATAAAAGCTTTGTCGGATACAGTATCTGTTATTTTTAACTTTGCACATATTAAATGATTGTTGAATTACTGCAATGCATTAAAAATACATCTTTTGCATCAACCCCAAACAGATGTAAAGCACACTGAAATCAGCAAAAGTGCTTTCAACAATTTTAACAAACCTACACCTACAGCAGGGGGACAAGGAGGGAAGGGAACTGGTGCAGTAGTGCTACATCACTCAAAACACATGACAAAGCATGTATCCTTCAGAAGAAGGACTACTTTCTCCACATCACAGCTACACAGGGCTCTGCTTCAAAACACACTGAGGTCTGGACTAAAGAAATGCATGAATATACCTGCAAAACACCCATTGAGTTACTACTATCTGTTGTTCTTACTGTAGCAGCAGACCTTAGAAAACTGCTAAGCAAAACAGACAGCTACTGCTCTTCCAAGTAACTCTTGGAGGAAAATCAACCATCCCTGGCTCTACAACTTGGGAGAAGGAACGAGAGGAGGAATGATTGTCAATTATCTTGCTTGGTAAGATAACAGCTTCAGTTGTGCACAAGTGATTCAACACACACATTCACACTTTAAAAAATACAACCTAGGGGATTCTAAAGACTTTTCTGCTAAGTGCAAATCTGCTACTGGAAACATCTTTTATTCATTTTACCTCTGCAGCCAAAATAATTCTTGTTCTCGAGAGCATAATAACCAGCTTCACAAGTGTCACAGGAATCTCCACAAACATTAGATTTGCAGTAACAATGCCCATTTTCCTGGGGGGGGGGGGGGGAGGCAAAACAGACAATTTCATCAAAAATGTTTCTGCACCTTTCTGGGAATTTTAACATTCACTATTCCAAATGCCCTCTAATTCTAAAGAGAAAAAAACATTTTCATCTCCACACAAAATACAATCTGGACATAACTTCACTCACATGTCATCTTCAAAGAACAAATTAGAAAATATATAAATTCAAGATGATGAGAAATTTTCAGACCTTTCATACAACCCTAAGACATACAAAACTTCTGTATAAGATTGCTTCTCCATTGTATAAAACTAGCCACTTTTTGTGTAAAAGCAGTAATTGCTACCAAGTCTTCTACCTTACCAAATGTCATGACAATTCATCTTTACAAAAATCAATTTCATTAATGTCTTTCTTTTCATTTCACTTTACCTGCTGACATTCTCCGACTCCACTTAGTGTTCCGCTCACATCACACTGACATGCTGCACAGATGAAAAAAAGACAATCTGCATTTCATCTTTCCAAGATACTTTGCAGGAAAAAAAAAAAACACCATCCTGACTGCCATTTTGAGTCATAGTGCACAAGGTGGATTTTACTCTAGAAGGCTCCGAACAGCAGGCAGACACTGGCACAAGGTGAGAGGAAAAAGAAAAGGGGAAAGAAAGAGGACTTCAGAGCATGTGTAATTTCCTGGTGTGTTTAAAATGTTTTAACTTCTATTTAACAAAAATAGTCTTGAGTTTGGATTTAAAATTGTTTTCTCTTTTGAGAAACACTCAAGAAATCAATGCAAGTCAGTGCCTAGCCTAACTTGCATGTTTTATTTTGCAGTACCAGTTCAACTCTCCATACGAATGAACAACAATGACTTCTGAAAGAATTCAATGCATTCTGTAAGCCCAAAGAAATATGTCATGAAGTTATACCTATGCATCCTTCAGGGTTTTCTTTGGCCAGGTTCCAGTATAATGGTTTGCATTTACTACATGTAGGACCTTCAACATGCTGAAGACATTGACAATAGCCCTAATGACAGAAAGGAGTTAATATGGTTTCATCTGTTTCATACAAACATACTGATCTTTAGTGCTAAGAAAATCCTAGTATTATTAACAGCTCATGCAGTTTATGACTTCTACAGATGCACAGAATTGAGGCTGATTCAGACTTAGATTTTTCTGTCTCATACTGTCAGCACAGGATTGTTCCACACTCGACATTTTTTCCACATCAAATTTATGGTAAATGTTTCAATAAATGTACTTTCCGATTCTTTTATAGCCTTATTAGGACTGCTCTAAAGTATTAACTGTTTTGCAAAAAAAGTTTAAAAACCAAATTTACTTAAAAATAGTAATTCATTTACAATTTCACTCCTTCCTTTATTGGTGGAAAACACACTTAGCTGTACATATGAACCTGCATAGATATCTCTTCTATCAGTCGGACTTACCTTCTAGGTCTTCATTGCTACATATTTAGCAATGACCGTGATTTCTGCTAAGTATGCTATTATTAATAACCATCACTGTATTAATAACAATAATAGTTGAATAGTAACAGTTACAGAGAGACAATATTTTTTCTCAAGAATAATTTGATGCTGAAATGCCCTGTTGCAACCCAAATCTACAAGGTCTGTGGGACATGCATAGGCTTATATGCATGCACTATATAGAGTTTCAGCACACGAAGAAGACAAACAGTATGCATATTCTATATATAAAAGATGAAAAAAAACCACCCTCAACAGCTGATTGCACTAGCATGATCAAAGAACAAAACACAAAGTTTATTTCCACTCCTCAGGACGTGAGCAATGAAGTGTATGTGCTCAGCAAAGGCACATGAATTATTAACACACATTATTAGCTGTGATGGGAGAATACTTACGGAATGAGAAACAACACTGCCCAAAGGATCACATTCACTGTTGGCACCTTTATGAAATTCAAAAAGAAATACAGTGAAAGAACTTTTGAAAACAGCGCTGTGGAATGTGGTAGTGCAGAAGCAGGTGTGAGTTTGAAAGGGATTTTTAATATGGTTACCTTGGAGGAGCTGAAATGATTAAAGCTTCTAGATCAACAGAAACATTTAATAATGATTTTTCAAATGTGTATTTATCCTGATCTAGACTATTTGGTTTGATACGCAAAGTAGTGGCTTGGAAAAATAGTGCACTAACCTATAGAACTGAGAGATGTTTTCTTAAAGTTCCTGTGCCATCATCTAAAACCACTTAAATCTTATAGTATTTACTTTACGAAATAACATGCAGAATGACAAATAAGTTCATCTAATATGTGCTCCTGGTGCATCCCTCCCTCTGTCCCCATGCTTCAAGGAGTTTCCATAAACTTTTGCATGCAGCAGACTGCCCTGGAGAACCCTGCAGTAAAAAAGGGGTGATTCAAATCAGAATGTAGGATTTTCCCTCAGAAGTGTTACCTTCGCAGTAGGGGAAACTGTCAGCTGCAGAAAATCATCTGTCACACCATTGCCCTGTGATGCCCATTTGACACTGACACTGCCCAGATGTGGGCTCACATATGCAGTGCTGGGAATCATAAAGAGAGCACTGACAAGCTACAGAACAATAAACATAGGCAGTGGTGGGAAAGTTCACCCTGTAGGTACCAAGCAACAACCTTCCAAAACTTTCGTAGTGCCGAGGTTTTGAATTCTATTTGTCTATTTGTTCTTTTCTTTCCAATAAATAGCTCACAAGGTTCTCCTGTAAGTCGCAGGGTCCTCACCCCTGCTTTGCGCCTGTGAGTCTGAGGTGACATGTACCACATTGATATTGCATTCTTCCTCTGCTCTTGGCAGAAACAGGTAAGATTATCTGGAACTATAATAAAACTCTCCCCCTTAAATTCTTTGTCCCATCCTAAGAGCAGGCTTAGTTTTGGATTTCTGCTTTCTTTATCTTCTTACTGTTATAGAAAGCACAGAGCAAATTCTACAATTAGACTTGCTGTTAAACATATGATGGCAAAATCTAGAATACAAAATTGTACACCCTCACACCGTAGATCTGAGAGCAGGGGAAGCCAGAAAAAGCTTTGAAATACACCATGCAAGAGCCTTGTAACTTCAGGTCCCAATGTAAGGTCTCAGCTATGCAATGATTTACACACATAGAGCAAATAAGAATAATGCCACAAAAAAGAACAATGCTGCTAAAGCCCAGGGGACTCATTTTTGGGCAGATAGAGTCTAAAGGAGAAATAGTTAATGACAATTATCTTAGCAAAGTAATAGCCAGTCTCCTGAAGAGAGAGAACAAATCTGCCAGATTACTTTTTGCGGTGCTTGTCATGATTAGTTATATCAGAATTCTGGATACATTCCTTCTTCAGCACTAACAATCTATTGATTTCTAGGAAAGCATGCTCCTGTTCATTATGATCAAGTAGCCTGCTGATTTGAATGACAGAGCCTGCAGGTTCCCCTCTGATTGATGTGAAAACCCTATAAACACAGTCCGTACCTGCTCAACTGATCCACATGGGCAAGAAAAATTGTTGATATCATGGAAGATTTGTAAAGTCAAGCCCTTCTAGACTAGTATTTACTGTGAAATGTTGACACACGTCAAGAGCACATGCTAACATAATGCACGTAAGAGTTTGCAGTACAGTGTATCAAATGTTAGAAGCCCAAGCCAGTTGAAACACAGCTTATGCTCCGTAAGCCAAGTGAAACCGATCTCATGAAGGTAAATGCCCATTGCCCTCTAGATTTAACATTTCATGAGGGATCCAACTGCACCAAAGGCAAACACTGCCATGCTCACATTAATCCAACTAGCATAGGAACACCAATCATGTGCTAGGGAGGACTACCTACTCCTGCTTGGAGTATGTACCTGCCAGGAAGCCTGGCCACTGCCCGGATCTTCAGTGTTTGTTGCCAGCTTTGGATGGAGCAAAACCATCATGGTTACATAGGTAGTTTTAGATGGAAAAATACTTTAGACAATTCTTTTCTTCTCTATTGCAGAAATAAGAAGGGAAAACACAGTAAAAGGAAAAAAGGCTTTTACTCACGCAAGCAGTTGGGATAGCTGTAATAACCCAAAGCACATTGGTCACATCTAAGTCCAGCGTAGTTGCTGTGGCACAGACATTGACCTCTAGGACCACATGTATTCTCCACTGAGCCAACAGCATCACAGTTACATTCTACACAGAGAAAAGGAATAATTATTATCCTTACAGATATATGTCTATGCAGTTATTTAAACCAGAATTTGCCATAAAGTTACCTTTGAATGTAAAACAATCACGAGGAAACCAAATGAGCTACAATTTTACAACCAAAAATAGATATCGTGAAACAGATGCTTGTACTGCAACTGCCTTCTCAACCATTGAGAATCAGGTTCTTAGTGCAATTTTATAATGTACAGTTTAGAGATTTAGTTTGATGCCTCGCAAAACACGCGTGACAGAAATCCATTTTTACAGTGAAAAGAACATCACAGGGGAGAAGTACTTAAAAAAATAATCTCTCTGAAAAATAACTTCTGAGAAATGGCATCCACAAAGCTAGGCTGCCTCATGGCTACCAAGAATTTTATTAGTGAGGCACAAGCACAAGTTCATGATGCGCAAATAAATGGTGCACAACGTAAAAACTGCTGATGTTTTAATTCTACGAGCTGGCAAGCACTGCATTGCAGGAATCTGCTTATAATACACAAGGCACATTGTCAGACTACAACAAAAGCTGTTATCAGGCTATAATAAGAAATTTCTGTTGGAGTTACCACTATTTTAGGCTAACAGGTCTATCATAGATGAGCCTTGACACTATTTGGAACGATGCTGGGCTTTACACAGGGTTGTCACAGAGTTTATGGGTGCACGAATGGGAGTTTTGCTGGGAATCCCAGCTGCCCCAGGTACAAGCAGTTAATCACTTGGATTTTATGGCTGATGGAAATGGCTGACTGGCAGAAATATACAACACTTCCTGTTCCATGTTCATGCTCCTGGTTCCCCCTTTTGCTTCCTCTTTTCTTCTGCAGTCAAGGACATCTGACGTTGTTGTGTTTACATCCAGGATGCCTGGAAGGATTCAGGGCTTGCTAGGAAGCCAGAAAGTGATAGATCTCCCTCCCTTCTGAAAACGATAATTCCAAACAGGAGTAGCAGGCTGGGCTGCTCACTTTCTACCACAGTTTGCAGCATGCCGCATTAGTTTAAATTTAAACCCATGGCAGCTTATTTTAGAGAACAAGCTGTGAATGGCAGCAGTTCTGAGTAATCCCACTGACTGTTTTCAACTATTTTTAGCAGTCTTTTACAATTTGCTTTTGAATGCTCTTTTAAGTTTTTCTGTCTCTTTCAGCGTGCAGTGCATATTCAATACAGGTTTGGTTTGCTTTATGATTGCTACCTGATTCAGTTCTAAGAAGAAAAGAAGGACAGACCATTTTAAACCCACTGAACAGTGTGTACCAACACAGAATCCTGGCTTTATGTTTTTCATTAAAAAATGTTAATCTATTCCAGACCACAAAGACACAGTCACGTGGCTTCTTTTTATTCCACCCACTGTGATTGGTAACACAACGTAACATATCTTTGCAAGGGCATAAAGAATTCTGCTGTCTATTCATAGGAGACAAGCAAGAGTATAAGCCCAAAAGGAAAAAGCTTGCTATGGTCAACAGCCAAAAATAGTGAGATAGAAGAAAGTAAATGATAATGCTTTATGTGAATCTTGATAAGCTGTAAAGCAAAATACATACCAGAATTTGGCAATATTCTATATTCTTTCTCAGTGTAAAATTTACTAAGGATTACGGGCCTCTCTTAATCACTGCAAAAGCAGACAAAATCTAGGGGCCGGATAGGACTTAATGGATTCCTCATACACAAGACCATTATGATATTCAAGGTTATACTTCATTGATTTCTCTCTCTTGTAAAAAGCAGACTGCTCCTTGGTGGCAGGTACAGGGGTCAAATCCCATAGAGATCTTTCATGTTTCACGATTACACGGGCAAAAATTGGCTCAGTGTCTCTCAGGTGATGTTAAAATGATCATCATGAGAAATCATGCTGAAGGGCAAACTAGGAGATTCACAGAGCACATTCTACCACACAAGACCCTCTGCAAATGTACACAAGTGCTTCACAGCTCTGCTATGCCAGTTCCTTAGCAGTCACTTGTGCTCTGTTGCTGTAGGCCTCCATGTGAGAACACAATCAAATTCTTTGGCTACTAGTAAGACAGCTGTGCTGACTGAGGTTTTATCTAACAATCTGACGTGCAAAAAGGAAAAAAAGCCTATGAGAAAACAGACTATATAATTCTCCCCTACTGTGGAAACACACCTCTAAATGAATAATTAGAATATATGAGGATTCTACTATAGAGCACAAGACCGCCTTGCCCATTTACAGCAAAAACAGTACCTGAAAAGCACTCTTGTCTGCCCTTTTTGGGAGTCTCTTTGATGCTGTGCATGCAATCAGGATCCTTACCTTGACAGGCAGGGAAGGAGTGGTGGCCAGGCTGACAGCCATCACACTGAAGTCCAGCTACCCCTGAGCGACAAAGACATCTCCCAAGGAAATCACAGACTTCGGGCTGGGTACCTGCTGGGTTACATTCGCATGCTGCAAATGAAAACAGACATTTCAGAGGCAGCCTCTGCACAAGCTCTCTTTTTCTGCCTTTCTTGAAATAAAAACTAAAAAGCAACTCCCTGATCCTCAACCAGGCCAAAATCTTCCCATCAGATTTATTGTGATTCATAGCAGCTTTTATTGATTGCATCAATAATAATTCAGCATCAATGGAGACGAAAGAACAAATAATTAAGTCTGTTTCACAGTAACTGCTAAGTTCAATATCAGCGTAGGAGCACTGGCTACACTTGGCCTATCTGCACTCAGTCTTATTTATTGACCACATAATGCCAACTACTGAAACTAGTCCCATCCTTTTTAAGAATAAAATGAGAAGAATAAGGTTCAGATTTACAATCTCAGCTGGGAAGCATTAATAAAATGCCTAAATAGGCACAGGGATGGCTAATAAAATTCAAAATCAATCAGGTTTCTAGTATCAGTCTAGTATCAGTTAGAAAGAGCAGCTTAGTGCACTGAAGTGAGGTTGCAAAATCTAATTAAACACAGTATTTTCTTTTAAGAAAAGCAAAGATATGTAAAAGAAATGTTCCCAAAGATATTCTAAATTTCATCAATGTTACTAAATCTAGCTCAAATTGGAGTCTGACAGCTGCATCACACAATAGCCAGCAATCAAGGAAACGGGCATTTTTAGATGGAATTCTCCCCTCATCACATTTTATTTCTTTGACTCCTTTCAATTTTTGGGAGAGCCCCTTAAGAATACATCTCCATGGCAAAAGTACTTCATCCGTCAATATAAAACTTGCCTGTATTTTGGACACACTTGACAAAAGGGAACGTTTGGCTTTCCCCAGCAGAAGGGGTAATGAAAATACCCAGCTGCACAGGTGCCACAGGAAAAAAAACAAGTCCAGTTCAACATCTGCACTGGTCAGTATTACCAGCGCAGTCACTGCCCAGCACTCCTGTGCCATGGCACTGGCATGATGAAGAGCACATCTGTAAAGAAAATATCTGTGTCTTTATGATCTTAAAGTTCCTATTTCACTTGAAAACCAAAGGCTGGCATTTACACTGGAGCACAGGCTAAAAGCATCAAAGAAACTACGGCACTTACGCAGGCACTGGGAGCCAAAATACCCTGGTTTGCAGCCACCTTCTAGTTACAGCAGGAAAGGGAAAGGAAGAAAAGAACATTGTGAGTGCATAAAATCACGCAACTCTTCGTATTTTTACAGAGAAAACCAAACCAGCACTAGTAATTATTACTCTTGAACTCGCAAACCTATTTGTACAACCCTTACACGTAAATCTCATTAAAAAATAACAACCCTTAACTGCATCTAGTCTGCCAGCATAAATTGACAACTTCCACAGTAACAGAAGCTTTCCATTAGAGGCAGCTGCCTTTCTTGTGCCTTCAGACGCACATACTACTTGTTGAAAATGTAAATAGATCAAGACCTGTTTTCTCTTCTTTATTCCCTTTTCCCACTGGAGTTTTCCTTCTTCCTTTTAGAAGTATGTGAGAGAAGGGGATACATGACAGCACATCCAGAGGCTTACCACAGCAATTAGTCTGGATGCTGTATGAAGGAGATAAGTAGTACTGAAGAGATAAGAGACTGAATCTTTGTGGGCTGTTACAGCAACTGCAGATGCTTTCAAGAAAACAATTGGGACTTGCAAATATGTACATGGATTTGTACTGCCTGCTTATGTCAAAGTGGTTGCTACATTCACAGAAGAAAACGCTTTCTCATTTGCCTGCATAAATTCCAGCTCTATTAAAGCTAACAGAAATGAAGGGGAAGCATGCTGATTTTAGGATATGAAAAAGATTGCAAGGTTTTTAAAAGTTATTAACCATGAAGTGCATTACAAGTGCGTATGTGATTCAGCACTAACTGGGATGATGTCTCTGTTCTGTACTATGATAACATATGCTAAAAAATATAATCTCAGTGAAGGAATCATCATACGGATTTCAGGCAGCTTTGCAGAGGGCTAGAATAAAATACATGGCTCTCTTAAAAATCAAAGTCTTCACCGCCAAAGGCAATGTACAATTTTCCAGGTGTGAGAGGACAGACAGTCCAGAAGCAGAGGCTGGTTAGCCTAAACAAAGGGATTTACATTGCAAAGCAGTGGTTGTTGTGTCCGAAAGTCTTGATGGATCTACTCGGAAGAGCATCAAACAAGATGGTCAGCCTCTTCTGCAGATGCTTGCCTGAGGCTGGTCAAATCTGCTTTGACCCATAACTCTTTCTGGAGCTAGCCCGCTAAAACGTTTAATTTGTTCATGACAACATGATGAACTTCTGGAAAAAACAAAGGCTCTCTGACAAATAAATACCAACAGTGGCAGAATTACTACATAAATCTCCATGTGAGCAGGCACCACTGAAACAGTGAAAATAGCAACATTGGGAAAAACAGTGAAATGGGGGTGGAGAAAAACACCAAGAACTTGCCTAGTATGTCACCAATCACCGCATCTCTTGGATTTGGAGAAGTAAAAGACATATCTTTAAAACAAAAGAAACAATGACATGTGTTTGAAATAAACACATTAATTTCATTAAAAATCATGACAAACAATGAAGTCATCTCCTGCCACGACAGAGAGCTTGATACTCACATGATTCTACTAAACAACTTCAGCTTAGTTTTCTTTCAGTTAGGAACAGAATAGGAAACATTTTGCTTCTGATTTTCAGTTCAAGTACAAACATTCCTTCTCAAAATAGCAATCTGAAAGGCCAGACACCATTTGGAAAGCTACTAGCTTGCTTTCGTTCTTCCTTATGATAGACACTCTTATGAGAGCTATCTAGGGAGCTCCCTATTCATTTCACATTTTCTACTTTCAGCTTGAGGCCTGTCTCCTGCTATGTCACACTATCACTCACTCCCTGAAAGGACAGAATTCATGACATGGATAGTACATGCATTTTTAGAGTCTGTTCGCGAAGCCACAATATTTTAAGCAGCAAACACAGTCCTGATGCTACTTTTTCTTCTTATTGTATATATAATTTCTTTATAGGGAAAGCATTTAATTTTCTGAATTTCCAACACTTTAATTTAATTTACTTTACACTACTTATTACAAAGTAAAAACCTAATTTTCAATGCATTAGATAGCATTTTAGTACCATTTTCAACAAATGGAAGCACTCGGCAGATCTGTGTTAAATCTCTTCTCTGAATATATTTCTTTTCTTTGGATTTACAAACACTTTTCCTACAACCACTTTGTATGAAATCTGGAACAAACTGGAACCCTTCATTCAACCATGTAACTGCAACTAACTGTAGTCCAGCAAAAATAAGAGATCGTGGCTGAGAGCTCTGCCAGGAGAGCCTTTCCAACATCACACAGCTGCCATTTTAGAATTATTTTTGTTTACTCTAAATCCTCCAAAAACCCACATGCCTTTTTTTTATCACGTATGTGAGTTTCAAATCCTAGGAAGTGTCAAGGAGAACACGGAGCCATTTTCTCCCCTCTTTCTCACTACAGACATGTTTCACATCCCAGCCCAAGTGATCTTTATACCTAAAGACCTGAAGACGTGTTTAAACAGTTTGTCCAGGGCTTTAGAACTGGTGTTCATGACCTATTGAGAGCTAGGCTGTAGCCTTACACAAACTCAGAATTGTGAGAATTCAGCACAATTTATTTGCTTGTCAAGAAACCATCATTTTGTAAAATAAAACAGACTCTGTTCAGTATCATGACAGCTGATGTATCAGAACAGGTAAACATATGAAGCCAAAGTGCCAAATGTTTTAACAAAGTTGAGTGTAATGAAAACTGTTAATACTTTAATATAGGTGCAAGATAGAGGAAAAGAGGCATTTTTATTTGCATACTTACGGACACAGAACGGATAACCATAGAATCCATCAGCACAGCGTTCACAGCTTTCTCCCTGGAAGTTCTGCTTACAGAAGCAGCGACCAGACCCTTCCTCACAGCCCTCTGCATGCTCCAAGTTACAACTGCAAGCTAAATAAGTATCAGCAATTAGACACTCTTTAGAAAAGAATTAATTTGCCTTTTACAGCAGTGCACAATGGTATTGTAACAGTAAATCTGCAGATGTGAATACCTCATTATTTAAAGAATTAACATTTGCATGCCATTACATATTTTCCAAGTACTTTATTTATATCACCAATCAATCTTTGTGATATACCTTAGAAGTTATTCTCCTAGAGTGATTAGGGTTTTTAATTCAGAAAGCTGCACATTATTACTCCACAGAACTGCAGCAACTATCTCTTCTGTGGTGTCTGCTCATCTCTCTCTATGGTCTAGGCAAAGCACCATGCTCCATCTGCCTTCCCTTACACGCCACATGAAATATAATGGCAGCATGCCACAGCTCTGTTGACTTCCCATTCATTTCAGTACCCACATGCTCCATCCTACCTGTCACAAGGCTCCTTCAGCCTGTTTGTAATTCAGCCCTCATCTCTTAACTATACTGTTCTTCTTTTTGAAATGTATTAATAATTATCCTATTACATCATACATTAGTTATTAGGTTCAGCACTACAAAAAAATAGGAGTAGTGATCCTTGTGACCTTTTGAGCTATAGAATAAACTTTTCAAGTGACCAAGAGCCAAAGTATACCTCATGTGTGCATCAGAGAGCTAAGAAGCATGATGGTGAGGGCAGGAGATGAGAATGGCTTCCTAGAGGTTATGTCTACTCACTGTGGTGTATATAGCAGTACCCCAGGCTTACATGATCCTGTCTCCTCAGTAGCCCTTTCTGTCCTACTTCCTTCTACTGTCCTGCTGCTAGTCTGAAGTTTTAGGTTCATATGGCACATAAGTTGTGAAGAATATCATTAAAAGGGTTTAAAGTAACACAGAAAGCCATTTGCAGTTGTTCTACAACATCTTTTGGCCACTTTTGCATTTTTCCTCTCAAAAAAAATGTATCCCATGCCTTGATTATAGCCAAAAAAACCCAAGCCATGACCATGAGAAGATACTGAATAGAGGACTCACGTATGCAGCCATCGGTAGCTCTCACTGGAACACCATAAGGACGATAGTAACCTTCTGCACACTTTTCACAGTTAATACCAGCTGTGTTATGCTACGTGAAATAAAATAAAAGGACAATATGAGATAAAAAAGGGAACTTGGAAGAATTAAGGAACAATAACATCCTTTCCATTTTTCTATATACAACTAAGGATCAGCACAGAAAAAAAGAAAAAATACGGTGGCAAGAAAGACAACATTCATCATCTGGTGTTGTTTAACCACCTGTTCTCTATAGATATCTGAATCACGATGTTCTTACATGAAACAGCTGCATTCTATCTTTGAAGCATTATAAAAGGAGCTATTTAAAAAAAAGTCCTGGGAAGAAATCCCTTTTCCCTATCACATGATACTGTTTTTGATGCTACTCTCTTATCATAATATATATATCATTCAGTCAACTGCAGCATGTTTTTTTCCTCATACTGTATATTACTTTTTTGAATACCTTATGTCTCAGACCAGCAACACCAAAACCTTACCCATCAGGTCAGCACAAAACAGATCTTACATTAGAAAAGTATATGTTTCCATAAACATGTGATTTAGGCACACAGGAAAAAAAAAGCAAGTAATTTGAACTACAGCAAAAATACGTAACTCCACAGTGAACACAGTCCTGAATGTATTTCAACTTGTGCAGCAAAGCTGTCCCCTGCAGTGGGGCAGTAGGAGTGTGCAGCTGCAATGGCATGCACCAGTTGAGTAAATCACTGTCATGAGGCATCCTGGCAAGCCCTCATGAGCAAAGCACTGGAGGGAGAAGCTTTGCCCTAGAGCAAACCAAAACAGCTTCCCCCAGCTCCCACTTACTCTTTAGCTCCTCCTTAGGGAGTGCTGCAATTGAGGGCTGAGCAGGGACCCAGCATTTGATGGAGAGACTGGTGGGCAGTTCATGGTCACCCAGGATGCTGCTGGGGCTGCCATTTATGGCTGGCACTCAGTTTATGCAGCAGTTTTGGGTTCTGCTTCCAGTTTTGCTGGGAGCCTCCTCCAGCAGCTTCAGATGTGAGCTACTGCTGGGAAAGGCTGACACTAGATCAGTGCAATCTGATACAACTTTGATCAATCCTTGGTTTGAGTGGACCACTAGTCCAGATGATTTCCAGAGGTCCCTTTCATGATTCTGTGCTTTTTCAATACTTATAAGCTTCCTTCTTTGTATAGCCTATGCCCTCCTTTAGTTCTGCTGATCAGGGAGACGCCCCTGTTTTGCTTCAGTAAGGAACCAGATGGCCTGAACTGGAATTTTATTTGGTAAGTTTTACTTCCTTCTGTTAAGGATATGACAGAGTTTGTAATCACAGGAAAGAGAATTTTTGTAGTTGATTCAATTATTGCATTGTGTGACTTTGTTTCAATCACACAAGACTGAGCATAAATACAATTCATATGTCTTATACATCAACAAGCAATGTTGTATGATGTAAACTATTTTCAGACACCTTTTTCCCTTCTTTGAATACAAGTAACATCACCAGGACTATCCAGACTGGTCAGACTCCAAACAATTGGTGTGGACACAGTCCCTCTTCAGTAGCCTTTACTCAAATGCCATCTACTTAAAGTGACTAAAATGACCTTATTACCTGGCAGTTAATGCAGACTCCTCCTCCTTCATAATGCCCATGGATATTTAAGCTTTCTCGACGCTGATCAACACTAGCATCATAGTAACAATCAGCAGCATGTCCATGGCAATTGCATGCTGAAAAAGTATTATTCCAAGTCAGCTTTCATTATAATGTTGGAATTCAGTTATGCGGCACAGGTTAAAAAGCTTAGATATTTTTATGTATACATGTACTCGAGTATGTTGGAGTATGTTCAAATGCACATATGTATATATCAAAAAGTGGACTTTCATACCAGAAACACAGTTAGATCATGAAGACACAAAGAGAACATATCCTGCTAGGCTTATCAGAGGAGGCAACAGTTGTACCATCTCAGAACTATGTTTATGCATATATGTGAACCAGGAAGCTCCAGAAGAATGGTCTCAGGAGTTTTTAAAAATTATCAAAAACATGTTCAAATCCTTATTCTATTTTTACATGCCTAAAAACTACTCCTGGCTGAAGCTGTGTGCACTAAAGCATCATTTAGATAAAGTATAAGATAAATTATAGATAAGTTATAAACATTTGAATAATACTGCATTAAAGAACTCTTATACTCAGCCATAGACATAGATACACCAACAAACTTGGTTATACATTTCCCCAACTGTTCTCTTCTGGATGAAGAAGTTTTAAGTACAAGTTCATTTTACTTCCTGAGAATTGTGGATTCAAAAAGAAGCATGGTTTAAAGAAGTACGGTATGAAAAACAATGATACCACCACCAATAATAGTGTATTATTATAATCTAGAAAAGGATAAAATTAGGTGACTGAGATAACTTATTTCATCCTTGTATGGTTGTTTATAGTCTCAACTGTGGTAATTTTTACTTTGGGTGGTTTGTGGTTAGGTCTTTTCTTGTACTTTTCCCTTTTGTTAACCCAAATAAAGGCAACAGCTGAATTCACAGTAGCTCTGTATCCATCTCTACATACACATTCTGCTCTACCTATAACTCTTTCTAAAAGGGGTTAATATTGCAAGGTTCAGAAGAGATTAAGAAATAACTGTGAAGCTTTGCTTGCAGGCACATCAGTCTCACAGATGCCTCGGCTTAGTATGTTCATCTATGGAAAACATCTAAAATAAATACATACTGTTATATCCACCAGTGGCCTACTCTGCTTTAGCTTTGTCAAAATGACCTAGCAGTATAAATCCCAGAACCAGCCCAATGTTCATGCCTTGCTCACAGAAGAGAATTAACCTGAAATATAGCTCCACATTTCAACTAGTTCCTACAAATAGTTCTAGTAAAGGGTGATGGATTTACCCAGAAAAATAATATGTGTAATTTTCTATAGATCAGTTATGAGCACCTCACCTTAGTTAAAATTAATCTCTTCCCATTGGTCACGTAAAACTCCACCTGTCTTCACTGAAATCTTACAGTTATAATATAATTCTGAGTAGGAATCAATCACAATAGCAAGCAAAGAGAAAAAATCAAAGGGCAGGGCCATGGTTTTGCCATAAACTCATCCCACGTCAATTTTTTTTAATTATCTGATCTTACTTCCTTGCTGGAAAGGAACAAGAGGAATTTTAATTGCTTTTCTGAAAGAACGCAGGAAGCAAGAAAGGCTTCCCTGGGGATATGGGTGCTAAGTGAGCTTTCAATTGTTCCATTGCTCCAGGGCAACCTTCCCAGGAAATTACTGAAGTTTTCACTTCATAAAGCTATGTCTTCATGTTTAAGGAAATCCTCTCTTCATCTGAACCAGGGGAGAAGATACTCTAAAAGGCAATGGGCTCCTGAAAGCACCTCAAAAAAGAAGGGCCCTGGCCCTACTTTTTTCACAGGAGGGAAGTGTATGGGAAGTAATCCTTCCAAGTATCTGGCACAACTGACAGCATGACTCAGGGATAACTGATTCTGCATGCCTTGCTACATGATCAAACAGGCAAGAGAAGGGAAACTGGACCATTCTCTGTATCTCCTGTACATCTTTATATCTGAACAGCTTTGGACAAGGAAACCTTTTCCTAGAAACTACCAACACCACAGCTGAGGTGGTAGCCTGCCATCAGGTTCCCTTATGGTCTGCTGAGAGAAGCAACACTGGTTGAGAGGGGGTTTCCTGGCCAAGTTGTGATAGCCTGTGAAGAATATCTTTGGGGGGGTTTATTCATATATTTTTTCAAGAAAATAAAACATCACACAAACAGATAAGAAGAGAACATTAAAAAAAATATATACTTAGAAGGTAAATAAAAAAATAAAAGCTCCTTGCCTCTAGAGCCAAACCACGTGTGAGCTCACAAGCATGTCTTCTAACAGTTACAGGAAATTATTTGCTCTGATTACAGTACTAGCATTTACTCTCACAGGGGAATAAAAAACCCTCCTACCTCATCAAGCATCCTCTCCTCGCTTTGGGCCACTTGCTGGTCCATTCAGTACTGGGTAATTCATAGCAAAAGGTTGGGCTTATCCCTACAGGCTCCCACCAACCTTTTTCAATCAGTTTCTCTCAAGGGACCTGAGGCTTCTGGAAAGCTTAACAAGGTTGCTTTAATTCCTTCACTACTGGTTGCCAAGAAAAGAGGTCTGCACCTGGTAAATGCTCCCAGCAAATCACCTCAAACAGCTAGGAGCAATCCATACTAAAGAGAGTATTTTTTTCAGGGATAGTTAGAAGCAAAGTCATTTTGGTTCAAAATCTTGCCGATGATCTTCTATAAATTCATTCTTTTAAGAATATGACATTATTTATGCTCTTTGTCTATCTCTTTCTTGGCAGAAAATGTTTTCTTTTCAAAGAGGAGAATTTAAATGAGGTTTCAAATCTTGCCTAAAAAATGTGTCCCAACATGCCTATTTCCTATCAAACATTTTAATCACTACCCCTGCCCCAGCCGACTCAGTGTTTTAGTACTTATTAAACAAGCCATCTCTTTATTCCTCAAACTAGTTATATAGGTGCATCTCTTTTGCTTTCAAATAAGGCTCCTCTCTTAATGGTTTGTACCCACTGGCTACACTACTCTCAGGAAAGGCAGATAGAGGAATCGGGCCAGACACAAAGGAAAGTGCAGGCTGCCAACATATTTGTTCAGAATAAGATGTGCACAGAGATGGCAACACTGTCTATATCACACTCAGTGGTTTCTGGCCAGAAGGATGTAACAGTAGGTATCCCTCTACCAAAAGAGGGTCCATGCACCATTTTCTTTAACAGAAGTATGAAACATGGGGGAAGTGGGAGAAGGGTCAATAGGCTTCACCAGCTTGACTGCTCAGTTTGTGCAGCTAAAGCAGTCCAAACTCCCAGGTACAAACATGGGAAACAGTGCAAGTGTGGAATTGCCAGAATTCCCCAGCAGGAACACCTTTGTGTCCCTGGGTCACCAAGGGGCAACCATCAGCAGGAGAAGGGAGGGCAGCTCAAGCACCTATATGCACTGGTAGCCTTGAGTGTTTCTCTGCAATCTGAACACCAAGAGGCTGTGTGACAGGAGGGCAAATTTTGAAGTTGCACAAGATGCCTATGGTCTCTGCTCTGCTGGGGCATCCACACAATCTGTCAGCAGACAGCTATGACTGGGGAAAGATGCTGACTCTATGACCTGAAATATAGCTCCACATTTCAACTAGTTCCTACAAATACAGTTATAGTAAAGGGTGATGGATTTACCCAGAAAATAATATGTGTAATTTTCTATAGATCAGTTAAAACTAATCTCTTCCCATTGGTCACATAAAACTCCACCTGTCTTCACTGAAATCTTACAGTTATAATGTAATTCTGAGTAGAAATCAATCACAACAGCAAGCTTCAAATTTTGTCATGTAACATTCTCACAAAATACTATTTTCATCATTTAATAAGGTTGAAGAACATAAGTAATAGTCACTGCATCACCTATTCCTGATGTTGCTATATGGAAAGAATTTTCTCAGTAAAGAAAGAAGGTGTTAAAACAAGCAATGTGCTAATTATGTTTCATGAACACATGTGCTACAGCTAATTCATACCCTCTTATCAATGTCCCTTTTAGCCCAGCATCTTTTAGGCTACTCACGTTCGCATATGTTTGTGCTCCCAGCTGTTGCAGGTTGCCACTGTTTCTGGTTATATCCAGGGCAGCAGTGATCACAGGTTTCCCCACAAGTGTTATGCTGACATTCACACTGAAACCTACAGAAAGGAGAGGCTTTTATTCTCCTGAAGCTGTATTTTTTAATCTTATCCCAGTCCAAGACTTACACAGACATGAAAAGGACAGGACATAAGCTCACATATAAAGAAGTCAAAGAGTAATACCAGAACATTTTGTAATTTTCCTAAAATTCTTCATGATTTGTTACTTTAAACATGTGATTATGAGCTGATCAGCACAGATTACTTATGAAAAACATTTGTAGATATTCAATAGACTGGATTATGAATTTTTACTCTAGCACATTAAATCAAGGTGATATATAGCAGTTTAGGATGCATCCCTTCTTAAATTCATTCTGAGGCTCAAGCTTTGGCCTAGAGTTAATCAAAGTATTTATCACCTTTATATGCATGTTTTTCATTATGCTTTCTTGACAATAATGTTATTAGTGTTTTTAATAAACCACGATCATAACTTCACATTGTTATTTTTAAAACAGAGCACACTGATCATCAACAAAATGTAGGGTTTTGTTTTGTAGTTTCTTTTAATTTAGCTGAATAGCCTACTTAAAGTGCAAGCTGTCATTATAGTCTAGCTCTTACTATCATGCATAGTAACTGCATCTCCAGAGGAACAAAGAACTTGAGACTGTTGAAGCCTTTTCCAACATTCCACTCTTATCTGTGTGGTCTAATGGCCACAGTGCAATAAAATTTCCGAGTATAACCATCCTATTCCCTTATATGTCACACTTTTTGTACTTAATTTTCTCTAGTACAGGCACCTAGAAGAGAGGCACTGATCTCCTCACTTACTCTTCATTAAAACACAACTGAAAATATTGCATTGTCCTGATCATTGTTTCAATGCCATCATGGGTATTTAAAATATGTTTTAGACAGCCTAATTATTCACAGTCATTTCCCTGTAGCAGATGAGACAAGAAGCCTGATTTAATTCCTTGTGACAACACTATGGAGATCATAAACTTCACAGAGAAAGAGAATGGTTCATTTAGGTTGGATTTATTTTTTCTGGTGATGATTGAGAGCCATTGGATCTTGTCTGAGCTCAGTGTTTCAAGAATGATGAGTATCTCGAGGAAGCCCACTAACTTTCATCTTGAGTTGAGCTTCTAATTCCTACTACTGGAAGGTGCTACCAAGCCCATGTTTTCCAAAAAGAACTAAGAGTTTCTAAGAAATTATTCAATCTGCCAAACTCTTATTTCAATTTAAAAGGAAAAAAAAACAAGACTTTTTACTACTATATTTCATATACAGTTGCTCTTGATGTATTTTCTTGTCAATCATTACCAGACTCTAGGATTTTTTTAAATACAGTGAAAAATCCCTGTAATGCTATATAATTCTATGATAGAAAAGGTAATTTGAAAACACTGATGTATTGTTTTTCTCAAATTAATATTATGCTCACTTTACTTACTGGTATCGGTTTTCAGCACTCTTAGCATGACACACTTCAGCATGGCCATGGCAAACACATCGACCACCAATACTGATGTCCTTTATACTGTAGTAATACTATGGAACAAGCACAAGAAGTACATATAAGTCTCTTTGCTTACTCATATTACATCAGAAATATCAACATCAGATTGTTAAATCTTGCTTATCAGAATGTTAAAGGCATGAGAAGATTCACTGGGGAACTTCTTAATGTGTGTATTATGAAAACACGTTATTCTGATATACTTGCAGTATGAAAATGGTACGTCTGTAAAGTCAAAGCTTTCAGTGTTTTCACCACAGGTAGAAATGATCACTGTGACACTCGATAACCTATTTGACAGTGGAGTTTGGTATAACAGTCTTCACAACTCAGTTTATAGTTTCATACAGTTTTGCAGAGCTACATTTTACTACTAAATGTACTGTCACTGGTAAGTAGTAAGTCAAATTAGCAATAGGCCAAAGGGATTAATAGGCCAAATTAAAATAAAACATAATCTATGTAATTCATTGTGTCATGAGCCCAAACCTGTAACAGGGGAAGGGGGGCTATAGGGTTGCTGGGGAGGGACTCTTCATTAGGGACTGTAGTGATAGGACAAGAGGTAATGAGCTCAAACTTAAACAGAGGAAGTTTAGATTGGATCTGAGGAAGAAATTCATTACTGTAAGGGTGGTGAGGCACTGGAATGGGTTGCCCAGGGAA
>JASSUY010035208.1:14536-41095 GCA_032466535.1 Forpus xanthops | reverse complement strand
CTAAAAATCCAAAACACAGTGCTACACCAGCTACTGCTTAAAGAAAAATGACTGCTGCTGCTGAACCCATGACACTGGGGCCATACAATTAGGTGTTTGGAGAGTAGGACAAAGCAGTCAAACTAAGAAATGGATCATTGACTAATTTCTTGCATTTAAGCTTTTTCAAGAGCTACTGGAAGGCTTTGAAGGGAGTACAGTTTGTTTTTAATCTTTTATTACTCTTAACTAATAGTCATGTAAGGCAAAACTGAAGTACAGCTGTGGCTTGCTATGTTTCTGAAAGCCTATGCTCCCTCTTCATGTTATGGATCCATTCTGTTGCATCAGCATCTTATGAAAATCACTGTCCAAATTCAGACTAGTCCAAGTTAACAAAGTTGACCTAAACTGTATAAAAAAAATGTGTTTCCTAAACTAGTGTTCTTGAACGGAAATGGGCTAAGCAGCACACACAGTATCCTCCACAGGAACTAATATGACATCATAGCTATGCCCAAAAGATGGTGTGTGGCCATGTCCCATAATGCCACTTGTCTGGAATATACATGCTTTCAAAGTGCAATTGGTTGAATGTGGACAACTGTATCAGAGAGTATCTGAAGGGGGCTTATAGGGATGCTGGGGTGGGACTCTTCATTAGGGACTGTAGTGAGAGGACAAGGGATAACGGGTTCAAACTTAAACAGGGGAAGTTTAGATTGGATCTGAGGAAGAAATTCTTTACTGTAAGGGTGGTGAGGCACTGGAATGGGTTGTCCAGGGAAGTTGTGAATGCTCCATTGCTGGCGGTATTCAAGTCTAGGTTGGACATCGTCTTGGGTGGCATGGTTTAGTGTGAGGTGTACTTGCCCATAGCAGGGCGGTAGGAACTAGATATTCTTAAGGTTCTTTCCAACCCTAACTATGCTACGATTCTATGAAGAGCCATAACTTTAGGCATGTGGTGCATACAGTAAGAAGAGTCACAGCCAGTTCCAATCTGCTATTATTAGCTTACCTCATGTTTAATTATCTGTGTTAAAAACAAGAGATCAGAATACAGACTGGAGGTGCAGGAGGTGCTCCTGATTGTTTCTCTTTCTTTCTATCAAAAAAAGGAATTTAAAGCCCGTGAAACTGAAGTGGGAAGATAGGTTACATGCTTAGACACAAAGGGACCTTTATTGGTTTTGCAATATTAAAAGTCTGTTAGCTTTTGGGCATGCGGGGAATTTAGCAAAACTTTTGCAAGAGACTATTTGACTAAGGGGCAAGATTCAAAAAAGCAGGTAAGTCCATTAGAGACCTTACTCACACTGTTCAAAATGTCATTATTTAATACAACATTTTCAAGTCAGCTGAGAAATTGAATGAAAATCAGTGAGTCATTTCCCATTCAAAATATATTAAAGTGCCCTCAAAGACATTTAGTAGCAGGTGTTTCAGAGGGAGTCCTGTATATTACTCAAACTGCTTCCCCCAGAAAGAATTTAGAAATGCATAAGACCCTCAAAAATCTTTGAAAAAAGATTTGCATTCTTAAATTGGAAGCTTTTTTATATATATATATATATATATAATTGCTCACGCGTACGCAGTCACTTGTATAGATCAAATAAAATAGAAGAGCAAGCAAAATATTCAACCAGTATTTCTGCACAAATTTGGTATCTGTCAAGAAGACATCATTTCCTTGCCAAATAAGCTGAACTTGCAGTCTAAATATTCCTCTCAGGGTTGGTATATAATAAAGTACAAACTCAATTGGGAATTGGTTTTGCTGCTGGAATTCAAACTACAACAAGCAGACGCTACGGTGAGATAAGAAATACTCCTGCTATGCTCCACAGCTGCATTGTATGTCTTCAGCGTGCAATGTGTGAAATAGTCTTTGCCCTTCCAAGCATAGGCAATGTGCCAACAATGCTCTTGCATGTGTCTTTGTGTCTTTGCTGTGGTTATATACTTCACTGAAGAAAAGGATCCACAAAAGTATGGAACTGATTATGGGGAGGCTATAGGTAAGGAGCAGATGGAAAAGGGTGTTACAGCCATTCAACCTGCATATTCTTTAAAGTGACTTGGGCATACAAATGGAGTGGAAATTTCAGCATACAGTGTGTCTTGGCAAACGTCTGAACCTAGATCTTATTCTTGTCCTTATTTAGCTCTTTTACTGCAATACATTGGGAACCTCAAAGCTTTTTTTTTGTTTGTTCATAGAGCACCAACGACTATAAAGCATTTTTCCAGCTCATTAAAGCAAATTTTATGGGACCTGCAGCAGCAAACTTAAGTCCTAATGGCTGCTACATTAAAAAATAAACTATGTCATTGTTTTTCTCTATGTCCTTGAATTTTAATAAAAAAATTTAAAAACATTAGCCTTTATATCTGCTTATGTTACTTAAATGAATTCCATTACTCTGGTATCCAATTCTTGCAATACTATAAGAGGATGGTGTTCTATGGGCAAAGAATTCCATTGCAAGTTGTTTCAGAGGTAGACCCAATAGTAAGTAACAGTGATTTAGAGTAGACTTATCTGAATAAATCTAACTTGTTTGTGCTAAGCAGTATCTGAGCTAACCACATAAATGCAGCTATGCTTCTTCTGTAGCCAAACTGACTTTTTAAAAAGCATGCTGGGATACATGTATGCTTGAACTAATACCCCTGGAGGGGGAGTGGGGAAGCCTACCTGTACCAATAACATAATTAATGTACTTAGTACTAGGCTCCCAGTTACAAGTAAAACCTAATTTCTACCAACACTGCAGTTTGCTTTATTTAAGTAGTCCCTTATAAGCTGCTGACTATAACTTTTTGGCTTCTGCTAAAAGAAAAGGAAAAAAAAAAAAAAAGAATAAATAAGACTTAACAGGAAGAGTTAAACATGCAAAGGAATGTGGGAACCTAACTGTATTAAACAGAAATAAATTCAAAGTAATTTACTTAATTTATTTTAATTTACAGAAATATACTTTAAGAAATTTACTTAGTTAATTTACTTTAATTACTTAGAGTAATATCTTACCAGTGAAACAGCAGCAGTACACTTCAAATATTGACATGTTGGTATCAGGTCATTAGGCAAGGTTTTTTATAATGACAAAATGCATTAGGTAAAATTGCATTATAAGTATAAACAGCTATTCTCTTTATAAGGCAGTCTTACCACTTTGTAATCGCAGCCTAATCACAGATGTGCTAACATTTACTCCTTTCAAAAAAAAAAAAAAAATTCTACAATGTGTATGGAGTAGATAATGAGTCAAATTTTTACTAAAATGCACAGAAGGATTTAAGCCAGGTATGGAATGAGTTAAATGATAGAGAAGGTAAATAAAAAATACTAGCTTTAAAAGGAAACTGGGCCAAAAGAAGCTTGAGAAGAATAAAGAGGTAGGGAAAATATATAATTCAAAATTGAAGAAAAATAATTGAATGGGTAACAAAGGTGCCAGGGGAATCTTATAAAATAAAGAAAACATAGAAGTCGTAGTTTTAAGGTTTACAAAGAGGATGTGAGAGGCTTAATGTTTTATATTTGGTTTGAAGCAACTTAAAATTGTAACTTAAGAAGTTGAGGGCTAATGTTAAAAATCAAGTGTTTTCAGAAACGCTCAGGAAGACTTCCTTATAAAACAAACCAAATTTGTTATGTAGTAGAAAATACCTATCTTCAACTGTGAAGTGATCCAAAGGGAAAACTGGGCTCTGTATCTGAGAAAGTAGCATGGCAGAGTCATTGAAAAGTAGAGAATGAAATTATTCTTCAAATGGATCAGATTCACCTGATTGATGTGCCTATGCTGTGACTGAACCGTATATGTCTTAAGCACTTCCTAAAGCATTTTCTTAAGTTATGAATAGAAATACTTTTAAAAATCTTCAGTGATAGAATCTGAGTGATCAAGTTTAATCATCTAAAATAAATATTGAATTTTCCTTCTGGAAGCTTTAGATTTACCAGCCTCTTTCTATTGATTCGAAGAAACTTGACCAAATAGTCAAGAAAAAATACTTTGTGAGGGATTTGAAATTTATGCATAAATTAGACAGAATGGAATTTCACTTTAGATTTAGATTACTGTAAGCAGTGTACAAAATTCTAATGTCATTAGGCTTCTTACACCTATTTACATGCACAGCTGAGGCAGAATTACTTCAAAGGCAAAATGTTTGACCATAAACAAGTGATGGAAATGAGAGATAAAGTGTAATCCAAAGAAGTATTTAACTTTTTTGAGTTAGGTAGCACAGAGGTGTAGCACAAGACAGGTTCTTTCAGCACATGAAGTTGTGGCTGCCCCATCCCTGGCAGTGCTCAAGGCCAGAATGGAAGGGACTTTGAGAAATCTGGTGTAATGGAAGGTGTCCCTACCCATTGCAAGGAGATTGGATCTAGGTTGTCTCAAGATCCCTTCCAACCAAACAATTCTGATTTTATGATTCTATGATTCTATGTAGTTATGCGTTTTCTAGTAGAAAATTTTTCTCTTAAGCAAATATTGGTGCAAGGCATCAACACATAGCCTGAAATAAAGTAGATTACAAGGCAAATAACATGGTTAGGTATTGGCACCCTGACCAAGTAGCTGGTAATTTTTTTCAGGACATACCAGCATGTAGCATTTTGCAACGTATTAAAAGGTATTAGTGCTCATAAAAGTGATTTTATAAAAGAAATTGGACTACCAAGGCATGTTAGCTGACCTTGCCAAGCTTCCAGGCAGAATTTTTAATGGGAACAGGAGTGAGTTTCTTTTTGTCAATCCCTTTTTTTTTCACTATGATCATAAAATTTCCTTAGTAAAGTAAGAAAAAAAATTATCATATTCCTTAAAATCCTTTAAGATATCAATAGACCATCAGAACACGAGTGGGCTGATGATTACATAATCAACTTGCCATGTGCACATTAAATGCATTTTTAAAAAATCTATTAACTGACAAATTATAACTAATTTTCTTCACACAAGTAAAATAAACAGTTATGTTAGGAAACCTGTTAAGTTTTTACTTTGTAACACATATTATTACAGTACTTAGCCCTAGTAAACTACAGTAATATAGAGTCTCAAAAATGTCAGTATTTTTAGTAGATATTACACCAAAAGCATAGTTGGAAAGTGGAAGCAATTTAGGATAAAATATATTCTGATAACTAGTGCATGGTGAACCTTACAAACAATGTTAAGACTTTCTTGTGATACATCACACAGTATCCATATGGTAATGCATAAGTTATATTAGCAGTTTCAAATAAAATTAAAGTGATTATTACAGACATGTTAGATTTCTTTCTCCACATAATGTCACGACAATTGTTCTCATGTTCTAAGAACACAATGATAGCAC
Organism: Forpus xanthops; assembly: GCA_032466535.1. Taxonomy (NCBI): domain Eukaryota; kingdom Metazoa; phylum Chordata; class Aves; order Psittaciformes; family Psittacidae; genus Forpus; species Forpus xanthops. Next base: position 35,749 of record JASSUY010035208.1, on the reverse strand, counting down.
CAGCTGGATTAAGAGTTCTTGGTCTGCTGCTCCCACAAGAATATACCTTATGTTTTTAATTAGACTATTTCAGGTTCAGGATGCACTAAAGCAATGAAATGGAGAATGAAGGGATGAAAATAAAACGAAGGTGGCATTATAGACCTTTAAAAACAGAGGGAACAGGAAAAGGAACATCTGATACTCAAGTAGAGACCGGGTAAGGTGGGCTAAGAAGAGCAGGCAAAGTAGCTATACGAAGTGGATCAAAGGAGGAGTATTTTTTGAGAAAGGGTCTTAAACAAGTGTGAGGGAGCTTTGAAAAATGGCAGAAGAGCTTTGTGGACTCAGCAGATTGCGGGTGATAGGATTGTTCTGAGTCTATTTTGATACAGAATTCCATTGCCTTAGGAGCTCTACACAAAGAACAGGATGGCTCTCTGTGCTCAAGCATAGGTTTGCGCAATTTATTCTACATGAAAAAGTACTTGTGTGAAGACCCTCAAGTCTGTAATCTAAGAAAAAACAGAAACACTTTTACTGCAGCAGTTTAGAATTTTTTTAAACATACTTCATGCAATCTAAGTTGAAAATTGTAAGATGAGGCAGATGCCATTTAGTTTATTTCCCTTAAAAAAACTCTAAAAATAAAATATATTACTTAAGCAGCAGGTACCTTTTCCTTTCAAGCTGGTGCTTATGCCTCAAGCAGAATGCTTATAGTCTGAGCATTTTTATTATAGTTAAAAAAAAAATATTCCGGAACAATGCCAGAGACTCCAGCAGCTGTGAGTCAAAGCTAAATATCACATGGGTGGGATTGCCATAGTAACTAACTCAAAGGCATCAAATACATTATAAAAGAGTCCACTCTACAGTTTACCTTTCACCTGTAGTATAAGCTGTGGTCATGTCTGCTGGCAAAAGCTTACTGAAGAATATTTCATCTATTATCTGTCTGCTCATAAGTGTTTAATATTTTATTGGCATTAATGGCATTGTACCAAAAAAATAAAGAGGAGTGGGTGTCTGAAAAGAGAGAGGCACAAAAAAGTAATATGAGAGCCCTACTTCATAATAAGGTTAAGTTCTTATGTTGTTTGCAAAAAAAAATTGATTTCTCATAGAATCATAGAATAGTTAGCGTTGGAAAGGACCTTAAGATCTTCTAGTTCCAACCCCCCTGCCATGGACCTCACACTAAACCATGCCACCTAAGGCTCTGTCCATTCTGGCCTTGAACACAGCCAGCGATGGAGCATTCACAACTTCCCTGGGCAACCCATTCCAGTGCCTCACCACCCTTACAGTAAAGAATTTCTTTCTCAGATCCAATCGAAACTTTCCCTGTTTAAGTTTCTCAGAAGAAAGTAATGGCTGTCAACAGTCATATGGAAAAAAACAATCCAACCACCTTCAATAACAGATCATGGGAAAGCAACAAATCCACAGTAGGTGTTACCACATCTCTGGTAAAAACTTTGACAGTCTCACAGGATAGTCTTGTATACATGTTGGCCCTATGGACACCAACAGGCCAAGATGCCCCCAGCCAACCTGCCCCCCCATCCCTGGTCAGGACTCTATTTAATCCCCTCAGTGCCTCAGCAGTGCTGGTCTCTGTCTTTGACCTGTTGTTTGCTTTTGCTTCTGGCTGGAGTCCCTGGTTGAGCCCTGGCATTAGTTTAACACTTGCATGTTTTTGGCTGTTGATGAATTATACCTGTGGTGTGGCTGTTGATGGACTGTGTTCCAAAGGTGAGGGCATAGTTAGTGCTGGGTCACCTTTGACTGTGGCTGACCAACCCTGGGGAATTTGCAGGTCCATACTGCTTTGAAATGACTGCCAGGGAAAGGGCGAGCAACAGGCTGGATGATCGTGCTCAGGAAGTAACTACCACTAATTGACTGCAAAAATGGAAGACTGCTTTGCATGCAGGGGATTGCTCTTGGTTCAGTTTTGTTCAGTGTTTTCATTAACAATCATCTAGCCCATGGAATATGATTATTAGTATTTTACAGATGCTACCTAGGGAGGAAGGACTAGATGTTGTTTTGAAAACAGCATTAGAATTGAAAAGGGTCATGACTGCATTTTTTAGTGAATAGATGTAGACATATGAAAGGAACTGAATTTAAGTAAAAGCTACCAGATGAAGGAAAGGATGAGGAGCATAAGAGCCTTAGAAAAGAATTATAGGCAAGAGGTGAGAGAAAGCTGCAATGCACCATAAGCCAGGTATAACATTATTATGAAGAAGGTAATGATCACAGAGGAGTATGCCTGTCAAGACATGGGTGCTTTCTGCTCCATCTGGCTGAGAAGAAGACCTGAACTAGAATCTGGTGCCCAGGTGTGGGTACAGAATGATGAGAAGTGGACACTCTAAAACAAAGCAATGAGAATGACCCAAGGTTTAGAAAACATGATCTATGAGGAATGATTTAAAAAGCTTACTTTTTTTCCCCTTTGAAGACTCAAGTCTCAAGGGAGGGCATGATAAAAACCTTTAAATATGAAAGGTTATTGCAAAAAAGCTGAGAAGGTATGTTATATTTCCATAGACTAAATAATGGCAAGAAAAAATGAAATTGAAAATCTCAACTATGAAAAGCTAAGAAAACCTGTGTTGAATATTTTGCTTTGCAACTCTCTACCATTAATGTCTTTAGGAATACACTAGACAAACATCTGTCAGCAATGATAATATGTAGTTAATCTTGTCTTGAGGGATGGACTGTCTCTTGAAGACACTTCCAGAAGTTTTTAATGTTGCTATTGCCAAATCCCAGCAGATCTTTAATGGGACCACTGGCAGCATAGTGCATACTGCAATACCTGTAATAGAAACACACAGCATCTAGAAATATGGTCTACTGAAGTTTCAGACTAAATGTTTAGGGGTGTCTGCACTTAGCTCTTAACACTGCCACATATTGTGGGGGGAAAATAAGACACAGTTTTATTGGTTTAGAGTGGCAGCTTCTTCTAGATTACAAGGTTTTCCAGAGAAATAGAAATTCAAGGACATTTAAAAGATAGAGTGCCAGGCAAAGAATTATTGCTACAACATACCGTGACAGAATTCATTTGGAGGTAAGTTTCAAAGACAACTTCAATGACATATTGTGAAATCTAAACAAGAAAGGCTTAAAACTACTTTATGCTGAATGTAACATTTCTGGGGTGAAGTTTATTTTTTTGAATGTAGAGAAGAATGAAAGATTTGTAGAGGGAGGAGTTTTAGCAAATAAATTAAAAAGGACAAAGCATATGACATAGGGGATCTGTCAGTGTTCTAAGTTTTTGAAGAGGCTGACCACTGAGAACTCTCTTTCCCTTTCACCTCAAAGGCAAGAAGGCAGATGTGTAAGGCTAGATTATTGCTTCTTCTCTTCTTCTGGCTCCAGATGAATGACCTCTTAAATTCTGCAAAATAAAACAAGTGAGTTTCTTGTGTAGATAATACAGAACTGGCACTGTTTTTGGGATATATCTGACAACTAAACCGTGCCTTTTTGTAGTTAAGATCCAGGGAAGACCTTAACCTGAAAAGCAGATTTATGTTTTAGAAGACAGACTCAACCACGTTTCACAATGTGGTGGTGTTATCAGGTAGTAAAGCAATGTACCTCGGTTTTGTGAAAATGAAAATTTTAGGTAAATCCTGAGAGATTTTGATGGCACAGAGAAAGGACAAATAAAGAAGTTACTCTTAAACAGGCATTGAATAATCCTCACAGATTTCTACATCAAAGGCCAGTTCACTCCACTACTTGCAAACTTGCACTGAAGACATTAGTTTTATCACAAAGCACAGCTGCAGCAGCAGTGCACAAACTGTAGTGATACTTTATAAGTGATGGTGGTAGAAATGTTAAAGGTGAGCACACATATATATGTGGGTCAATGCAGACAGAGCAGCAATATCTTAAAGGCAGGGACAGCAGTTATACAGTTTCAAGTGTAAGATCAAATGGCATAGACTGTAAGGTTCAGTCATAGAAAGTTGTGCAGAAAGGAACATGGTGGGTTAAAAAAAAAGGCAAAAGTAACAGCACACGTAAACAGGTAAATCTTGTTGGGATCAGTAAGGCAGCACAAAACCAATGGCAGGAGTAAAAATACTCTGCATACATGCATCTAGTCTGGACAGGTTGTGGATCCAGATGGCTAAAAGACAAATCACATCCAGTTTGTACATTTTAAATGTTTAATTGTATTAAAAAGTCCTAATGGAGCTTTTCTGAGCAGGAGATGGCATGACCACTGCTATGTGCAGCTCCAGATGGGGAAGAGTGCATTGCTGTCATTTTTGTTTTGAGCAAAGTCCTCGGGTGTGGAGCAGCTGCATGGTCCCTAGGCATCCTGAAAGGTGGCACTCCAACAGGACGTCTGGAAACATGGCTGGTGTGTCCCAGAAGGGGCTGCTCAAACCAGCTCTGCACAGAAAGCTGGGAAAGTGCTAGTTCCCATGTTGGTCACCAGGGTTCAGAGTGCCACCTTGGAGGCCAGTCTGTCAGAATTTAAAACCGCCTTCACAAAAGGTATGAACTTTATACATGAAAGGAGTAGGCAGCCTGCAAGGGACGCAGCAGGGATGCTTTCAAAATGATCTTAGGCATTAAAAATAAGGCAAGGGGGGAGGAGAGACAGGGGAAGTTATTACTGACATGGGAGTAGGTTTAAAATACAAAACATAAAAGCATTTCCATTGAATAAAGCTTGCTAAAAGCATCATCCTTCCACTCACAGGGGCACCAGTCAGAGTGTACTTGACATTTAAATTAGCACCATGATCCTTCTGGGATTTTTCTAAGGGAAAAAAGTTATTAAGAAAAACTTATTTTGACTTTTTTTTTTTCTTTCTGGTCCATTTCTTCCTGCACTCTCTAAACACTTTCTTCTTCTAAGTAATTAAAGACTAATATACTCCAGCTTAATAGCTGTCCACGATTCACTGAGAAAGAGAATGAGCTGTTTTATTCTACATAAAATCATCTATAAACCTACATCACATCACCCTTTATTTTTAGAAGCAGGCTTGACAGCTTCTCTTCTGGGCCTTGCTCACAGCATGTGCCCCTGTGCATTGCACCTTGGGCATCACCAGCACATAGGATGAAGAGTACAGGACTCTTAAACAGATCAGGGCAAAAAAAGAAGGTAAGAGCCCAGACCTCATCAACTGGCCATGTCTGCCAAAGGAGATTTCTAGAATTATCTTTAATCAGTGGTAACATTGCTGTTGTCAGGAAAAGATATGAGATTTGAACCCCTTAGCCCCAGATGTACCTTGCAGCTGGCAGGTCATGCACAGAATGCCTTTTCAAAAGCCAATAGCTTCCTGCGAAAGAGCTTTGTCTTCTCACTTTAAGAGACAGGCTCCAGATGCCATAGAAAATGACTCAAGAGAGGTTTAAGGCAACAGGGAATACAGGTATGGCAGATTTAGGCGTTTTTGTAGGGATTTGCTATGGCATTTTACCAGTCTGTAACCTGAGCATAAGGAGATGTCAGAAGGCCACTAGGTCTGGGGAGGAATATTGTTGTCACATACCAACACAGTATCTCTCTGTCTTCCTGGGGCATAATAGTACAGACCTCTTTTTATCTAAATTACTCACAGGGGTGGTTCATTAACTAAAGCCAAACTGCCCTCACCACAAATTACTCAGTGCCAGCACTGAATAAATATAAACCCACATAACTCCTTTGAGTACATGGGGCAACTGTACAGTTGTTCAGTCATGTTTGCTAAACAGATGTGAAACAGTGACAGCGATTTGCCCATATTACCTTAGTTACTTAAACGTCACCCATGAATCTCTTCCTATAAGCTGTTTTGCAACAAGTTAACCTCTAAATTAGCCTGTAGATCCATTATACCCTAGAGCTTTGTTTATATTAGAAATGCCTGAGAGGTTGTGATTTCCCATTATTTTTGTTATGAATACCATGGGTTGCAAGATAAAGTGGAACAACATTGAACAATAAATGAAATTAGGGAACAGTTAGCATCGATCAGTTTGTGTCTGTTGCCAAGGGCAATCTTGGTGTGTCTCATTTTATATTCTATTGAGAAAATTGATGTGTAATTTCCTTATCATGAGCAGGGACTGATCTAAAGAAGCTTCAAGAGGTAAGGAGTGCTAATGGATTTTGAAATTGGATCCTAGCCATGGCAATGAGCCTGGAGCTAAGCATCACCAGTAATGGATGGTCTATGAGTACAGAGTGAAGATATAAAACATTGGTCATAGGCGCTTTTTTGTGTTTTCTGTATCAACAGCTCTTGTCTTTAGAGCATCTCTGCTTTCTTTCAAGATTTTTTTTAAATTTAAGCAGAATTATCTGTTTTCTTTACCTCTGCTTCTCCTGTTCCTCTGCACTCTTCCTCTTTTGGTTTATTTTTAATTTGAAGCATTTTAGGAATCATCTGCAAATTTTTGTAGCAGCAGCAGTCACAGCTGCAATCTTTGTGTGACCAAAGGAGTATGTGTTCACGCATGCACACAAACATGCATGAGCTATCTTATAATAGCATTTTTTGTGCTTCTGGAAAAGAAATGGAACAGGGGAAAGAAGAGTGAAGATACTGTTATTTAGCCCTGCTTGTTATGAAAATCAAAACCATGGCTCACTTTATTTATTTATTTATTTAAATATATGATAAAAAGCAAATTATCCTGAACATGCATGTGTATATCAAATAGATGCTTTTATCTCTATAGAGTGTATTCAGCTGGACTTGTTTGTGAGACTGAAAATATTTTTCTTTCCACTGTCAAGCTAAGGGGCTTTAAAACCTCACATGGAAGTTGGACTGTTCATAAACCCTTTTGAATAGTCACTTCTATGCAACTGGATTTCTTCACAGGAACTAATAAACAGGAATGACTTCCTCTATTTTTTTTAACAAGTTTGATTTGCAATCACATTTTCACAATATCACCATAAATGGTTTTCTTTCTAAGAAATGCTACAGCAATTTTCTTCTGGTTTTGGAGATCTTAGTTTATTGTTTTTTTGTTTTTTTTTTTTTTTTTTTTGATTTTGTAAGTACCAAATGCCTTTCCACGTTCCTCCACAGAAGAAATTGCTTAGAAAAGGCATAGGTTTCAGGTCCAGTAGAATACAAATGGAATTATTTGATATCCCAGATACACAAACCTACCTGCCAAGAGCAAATACTGGGAAGATGAACGGCAGTTATGAAGAAAGTTATTTAAGAATAAAATTCACACAAATCCGTATCACCAGCATATACCACAGGGCAGAAGTGTAGGATGGTGGTAAGAAGAGAAGAGAGAGAGCACACAGATGTGAGAGTCAATTAAATGTAGAGGTCTGAGGAGAGAGAGTGGGAGGGTACACAAGTGGCTTTGGTGCAGAGTGTAATTATTAGCTTTGATTTTCATTGTGCTGCTGGATTTCCCTGGTCTTAATGCAAAATTTGCTCAAACCTCAGTATGAAACCTGGTGTGTATTGAGAAGAGCTGATGACCCTGTTATTCAAGCTTGGTTCACAGTTCTTACTGAGAAATTAATTTTTTACCTCCCTGGAGAGGGTAGCTTTTGTGATTACATTTTGCTGTGATATAATTTTACATATGTCACTTATATAATACAGTGGACCTAATATCTCCTTTGCCACTGGTAAATGGTGTCATCAGTAGCAAAGACGATTTATGTGTGCTTATAACTGAGGAGCTGATGAGTATTCTTTTCACTAATTCACTTTTACAATCCTTTTTGATATTTCCTTTAAACATAGCCCAGAGAATTAGGTTATTTTTAAATGGAATATGAGATCATTTCCATGCAGAAAAAAACCACATACAAATGAATCTTTGCTCAACGGAAAATAGCCTTTAAAGATTTCTTACCTGCTTGTGCTACGTATCAAAGTTATGCCTGTCCAATACTTTCATTCTCTTCAGATTTCATTTCTTATTGGCTGCTGTTACCAGTAATTTATTCCTTAAGCTTTTTCTCTAGGGCTCTCTTTTCTGATGTCTCGACTTCTAGTTCTGCCACGAGCTTTGTTTCTATAATGAAATATTCATACCCATTTATCTTCCTGACTACTTCAGCTCATGGTCTTGTAACAAATTCAAAGATTTTTTACTTTTACACTTTAAGTTCTCTCTAAGATGCTGGTTGTTCTCAATGAATGAAAGTTACAGTTCTGGTGTGCACTCTTTGGCTGATTACAGAGAAACACCTTTGTTTTTAGTTATACGAATTTAACCTGCTTCCCAGAAAGAAAAACACATAACTAATATGGGAGAATGATTCGCTTTTGAAAGCAAATACCTGATAGGCAGAGGAACTGAAAACCCCTGAGGCAGAACAGCATAGTTCTGCATGGAACAACTCCTGAGGGGAGTGGAAACTACAGTGAAAAATTTATGTAGGCATTTGCTAGACATCAAGGTTTATATTCCTTGTATCCTAGAATTCCTAAAATAATCAATCTCTAGTTGTTCAAAGAGTTTCTGAGTTCACTTAAAAAAAAATTGTCCTGACTGAATAAGATAAACATTAAAGTTTTAATAAAATCTAGAGCAAGGTTTGAATTCAGGCTTTGGTATGACAAAACTGAAACTTACTGGAAACGACCAACAGCCAAAATAATGCAGTAGAAAAAAGAGTTTGAGCTGATGAACTCTTAATGCTTCCTTTCTTCCCAAACAAAATGCAAGTGAATATTCTACAATTGATTCAAACAAAGCAATTTATGAATATTACCCTATATAAGATTTCAAATTTATATTGATTTTTACCTTTAAAGAAGATTAAATAGATTCCTGAAATTCTCTTTTTTTGTACACAACATATCACAACAATTTGTGAAACTATTTAAGGTGAAAGTCTTTGCTCCTTTAATACTCTAGAAAATCTTTCTGGAGAAAATTCTGTAGATCTGCAACATATATTATTGGGATTTAGCAATGTACAGGTTTGACATCTCTCTCCATCATCACAAATCTTTGTTATTGCATTGAAGTTATAAAAAGCTCTGTCAAAGCAGTCTATAAGCACATCTTGGTTAGCAGTAGCAGAATTCATGCAGGATTATTGATGACAAAATAGTATTCAAATATTGCTCTCCTAAAGTCATATATACTTGCAACATGAGCTTTCTCACAGTCTGGCCTCTATTTTTTGTTCACATTCCTTGTACAGCAAGCGTCTAATCAACATAGCACGGTTCTTACAGATGGAGGACAGATCCTAGAACTTTCCTCAGTATCTAAACCTCAGAGCATTCAGGAGGGCATTTCAGGGGGCCCTGCTTTTTGCTGTGTTCACAGCAGGAATTTTTTTGTTACTTGTCAGCAACACAAGCAGTGCAAAATAAGGAGCTATACAATGAAGAAAGAACCTGTCCACGAGGTCCGGGCAATAGCACCTGCCAAGAAATAATCCTGACATGGTCTTGACATGGTCACCAAGAGATAACTTCAACAACTTTACTTGGATATTTTTTTAATCATTGATAAATACTGTGATCTTCTTCAGAGAAAGCTCATTTTTTTAATGGAAAGATTGAGCAGAAAAAGCAGGAAGCATATTGCTTTCTGTCTAAAAGTATTTACAGTTAACCAGAAAATAAATTTCAACTACTGGCCCCATATTCACTTTTCCAAAGAAATTTCATATCAGTAAAACTTTATTTGCACAAATATGCATGGAGAATTTTTGCTAAAACTGTACCAGAATGTTTCAAATTGGGTTCATAGTTGCATTTTATGTACATTCTAAGTCCCATAAAAATTATGTTCCGGATAAATAAAAATCGTGAAAAGTTCAAAAGCAAACACTAAATTCTTAGGAAATTCCTGAATTATACAATCTTAAACTCAAGACATCTCTAAACACCACATTAAGCGTTCGATATGGACTACCAGATGCAGGGTACTGACTAAAGAGAGTTTTAATCTCCTTTGGTATCTCCATTTCTATATCTTCCATGTACTCAACCTAACTGCCTTAGTAGTTTGGATTTGGCAAAGCAATTGTAAAAAAAAAGAAACCTTTTTTTTTTTTTTTTGTGTTTTTGCAATGCAGAAACATGAAGTAATTTCAATTAGGAACCTCTCCATTCCAGTTGTATATACAGTTCTCCAGCCACATGGACAGAAGTCTTTCATGTATGTTTTTAAATAAACAGGGAAAGTTACCAACTACAATATCTTTATGGACCACAGGACTACTAATCACATGTAACAATTTCTAATTCTGATATTACTGAAAAGTTAATAATCAGAGAAAACTTTATCAAGTCTATGCTTTGGCTATTCCATACAGCAAAGCTATTATTCAGTATATAACATGAGTTTAAAGGTTAATTAAAAAAAAGTAAGAAAAGCTGCTGGCAGCTGACTGATCAGTTTGGAACTATCAGTTTGCCATCTGTCCTGTATCAACAGGTCTCAGTTATTTAAACCATCCTAACTGCACACTGAGACTATTAAAAAAAATAATAAAAGATACTTAACTGCTGACTCCCCAAAATGTGACAGTATTACAATGACCTGAAGTGTGCAGAAATCCAATCTAGAGACTGAATATTTTATCAGAAACAATAAACTATCAATAATGGGATTTACAAAAACTACAACATGAAGAAAATTTTACCTATAATAATTAATTGAAAGTGCTGAGGACACAGGTGGGACTAAAGCCTGTTATTTGACAGGACTGGAGGAAAAAAAATTTGCTTTGTTTGCCTTCTCAGCCATCAGAAATAGAAACTCATCTTTGGATTGTGATGTTTCAACAGGTGTCCAAAGAGAGCAGTAGCATTAGACCCTTAAGCATTCCTGCAAGATGCTGGATAACCAGCTCAGCTCCTTCTTCAGCAGCCTAAATTGGATGTATGATTATATCATTCACTTCCCCAAGTTACTGGATCTCAGGTAGATGACACAACAAATGGACAGCTCCAATTTTTCTTTACAGACAAGGCATTAGTTATTCACAAAGATTATAAACCATATCTGCCACTGGCCTTTGTACTGTTCCACACTCACCTTTTACACTCCAAAATCACAAGATATTTCTGAACAATGAAAATATAGTGACAGAACCTGCAGATGAAACAGTATATATCTTTACACACAGGACATACCATCCTGCATGAGCTGCTCAACACCAATAGCTGAGTATGTGCCCAGCATTACAAGCTTAGATAGTAAATTTAGGCAGGTTAAGATTATGTAGCAACTAAGCAGAGTTGTGAACAATTTCATTATGGGCTTTGGAGGTTAAAGCACTTTTAGGAATATAAATCCCTTCTTGGTTCTACTGACTTGTCAAAACTCATACATTAAGGGACATTCACTGCTTGGCCAATGTTCTTCTCTTGTGGTCTGCAGCAGAAGCACATAAAGTCTTATCAGAAGTGCATGATCCGCTCCATCACTCCTAGAAGCCTCATGGTTTGATTGGAAAGAAGCTAAATATTATGGTCCTCAACAAAATGCCTCTTCGTTTTATGTCATTTCTAATCTCCAAAGGCACTTTTTGAGCATTACAAAGGAAATTGCCAGAGATGAACCAGTTGCTGCTATTGTCCAGATATGGAAAGCTCTGCTAAGAAATTATCTCTGAAAGATGGAACATACTAAGCGATCATTAACATTCTGGCTTTGGTGAGTTCTTCAGGCATTGCCATGGCCTGCCTATACAGATCTCATTCCTGGAGAACAATTATTCATTATTCTCTTTTAATTTACAGCTGATTCACACATATCTACATAGTGAGGCAGTGCCTCTGCACTTCTAAAATTGTCTTTTGATGTGTATAATAGTTAATGAGTTCTCAGATAAGAACACAGGTACATTAACCAAAGCGTTTAATGAATGTTTTTAATTATGAGAACTGGATGAAGTGCACTGAACAACTGTGACATTTGGTTTAGGCTCTGAGAGTTCCCTTACAATAGAAACATCCCAGCAGTGGCAGCAAACGAGGGTCAGCTTTGTGAAAGATCTATATCAGCAGCTGCTGTCAACATCTCAGGGCAGAATTAAATGCAGCAGCTAGAGTTTTAGAGTTGGTTTGACCTTGTACTCCTATCTGCATGGTTCTAGGATAAAAAAAAAATGCTCAGCAATACCAAATTTAAATGAAAAACAGGTTCCCTGTATGCAGGTTGCTCTTTTATGCAAACGGGGATTCAAAATGTCATTTCATAAAGTGCCAGTAATATTTTAATTGGAAGAACCCAGCAAGGGCTTAGCAGTTGGTGTGCTTGGTGTTCACCTCAGGGAACGACCCAGGAAATTCTTTGTTTGAAGCTCCGTACTGCCTTCATGCTTAATGCACAGTAACATTTATGTAACCTTTCTATGACTCAATTTCCCTGGCTGTAGTATGACTCTCATCTTTAAAGACTCTTGTGCGTACAGATCTCTGGGGTATGTGTAATAGTATCACTGTTATTATAGGCATTTTTCAGAGTTGGAAATCTGATAACACCCTCATCTGTGTTATCTTTTGAGGACATATGTGTTCTATTTTACCTGTGTTCTGAAGCAGGTCTACCATTTGAAAATGTTTGCCTAACTGAGCATATCTTTATTTTAAATTTATACATCTGTGGACTTTCATAGCTTACTGCTGCTTGAAATGCAATGATTTTTTTGCTAATTAATATATCATTGTCAATAAATGTGTTCAACATATGCTATCTCAATGGATTGTAAAATGACACATTACATAGAAATGTTTTAAAGACTGTAAAAATTGCTACATTTGACAAAGGGGAAAAACACAGGAAATAACCTTAAGGGATTTTGAGTTCTTTCTATTCACATTATGGAAAAAAAAAAAAGAACGAACACTGAGGATGCTCTGCATCAATAAGAAGATAATTAGCTCCCAAACGCTAAGTCCTTAAATAAGAATCATAGTTAGACCAGACGTAGACTGAATGAAGAATCTGGAACAGTATTACAAATTTGCCAAATTTCACACTCATAAAATATCAGTCACAACTAGATATCCTGAAGTTGGAAGAGCTAAAATGCAGCTAACTTTTCTTTCACACACCTGTTATGAGGCTCACATGAAGCAGTGGCATTACTAGGTATAAGGCCATTTATACTCTTCCAAAGAGCTTGACTCTTAATCAAGCAGGTATTTTTTCTCAGTTGAGATAAGCTGCACTCAACACAGTCAGTATAACCTTTATTAGAGATATCAGGTGAAGCACAGCTGTATTTTATCCTATGCTGAAATATATGTATTTCTCCTATGTATACTTTATGAGAATATTTGCCAAAGGTTCAATAGAGCCACCAGTAATCTTGTAAGCATCAGTAATTTTGCAGTGCTCACTGGAATGAAGGTAACTGTTGGGAGCTCCTGGTCAGCTCACTAGCTTTGCAATGCAATGGGTCTCTTTTGCAACCTGTACTACCAGGGAATTATTTAGCTTAGGTAATGGTAGATATGCTAGATGAAGCTTAAAAATCAGTGCAGTTAGCTTACAGAGCATTCTTCAGACGTCAGTTCTAGGTCTAAATCTTCTATATTTTTAATGTACTACCATATACTACAATATAAATTTAGATATTTACTTGGGTTTTCTCTCCCTCTGTAGAAACACAGACCACTGCTTGGATGCTTTGTCAAGGGTGATTTAGGAACTTCATTTTGTATTAGCAAGATTTGTGGCGATGTTTTTACAAGGCTGCCCAGTACCTCATATCCAAACTACCTGCTATCACTTGGTACAATAATAAAAGCTTTATGTATGTCTGTATGAAATTGCCTGAATTTCCAAGAATTCTGTGCTTCATTCATATACTCAGAACTAGCCAGATGACAGCAGTAGTGAATTCAGGGTCAGTTTTCATGGTGATGAAAGGTTATCAGCTGTGTTTCTAAAGACTATATGAGGATCAATGTTTAACACATTAACAATCTGCAATTCACAAACTGAAAAGTGAAGTAGAAAAAAAAAAAGTATAAAGAGCCCAAACCATTTTTATATTCCATTATACCTAGACGCACCTGTGCAGAACTTAGCCAGAACTTAAATAGGAGAAATGATCAACACAATGGCAATGTCCCTGTTGATAACCAGAGAGCTTCCTGAAGAAAATGCAACTATGTAAATAGTGTTACATTCCTGAGCTTGTCTTTGACAATGGTACTATTCTACACTAGTGATACATAATGCTAAAATACAGACTACTCAGATGTCTCATGGGAAAGGTAGCAGGGAAATATTATGGACTGTTCACCATGAACTTCTACTCCATATACAGCTGTGCTGAAAGGAGTCAAATAAGTTCTACAAATGCATAAATAATGGGATGGTAAGTAATATAGAAAATGTCCTTTATACTGACACTGATGTAGCCCCTAATACTTTTTGCTTTACACTGGTTCCTTATCAGAGACAGCATACTGCAAAATTATACAGGTTGAATGAAGATAGATAAGAGCAAGTTATTGGTGTAGAAAAAAATCTCTAAAGACTAAAAGATTATTATGTTAAATGATTAAAGGGAAACATGATAAAAGTGCATGAAATAATAAGAATGACTTGAGAAAGTAGACTTTACAGGAAATAGCCCTTCAACATATTAAACATAAATGTTTTGAAAGGAATAAACATAATTTCTACCCAGCTTGTGAATGCATTGTGAGTTACTGCCAGAGTATATCTTTGACATTTGAAACTCAGAAGGCTTGAAAGTGCTTGGATGAGCAGGCAGTGAATTGTTATTATTAAATGTTATTATTAAATAACACTGGGAGCATTTCAGGTTTCCTATTTTCTGTGTTATTTAGGGTTTGATTCAGTCATCTGGGTCCAGGCATACGTACAACTATAGTGCAATTTGAGATACACCAGGATGTACTGTGTTATATTGGCCTCATGAGGATGTCTTGGATAGACTATGGTGGCTCAGATGATTCTAGGTACCTGTGTTTCAGAAAACAAATACAGATCTTAAAGCTTATCAGCATCAGAGGAGAGATACTGATCTACAGAGGCAGTGCCCTAATTTTGTGTGAAAGATCTGGTGTTGCTACTGTCTTTCCCAACTGGAATGATCATCAACTCAGTGAAAAAAAAGCATTCATAAGGGAAACTATAAAGTAAATTACTAAAACTCAAACTGGAGTCAAGCTATTATTTTCATAATATACTCAACAGAGAACCCAGATTATGTAAGCAGAACTCCAAAGAAAGAAACAGGTAGATAGAAATCATTCGGGCCTCCCCTTAGTCACCTCTATCCTCCTCTCACTAGGACATTCAGCTATGAAGGTTAATGATGAACCTCCTGTCTGCCAAATTGAAGGTCGACATGATTATACCAGCTACCCGATAATTATTCTCTAAATATACTTCTAGGAAAAGCTATTATCTTCAGGCCTGAGGGAAGAAAATCCCATTCACATCAAACCATTTTATTCATGGATAAAGTTTTCTTTAAGTTTTGTTTTACTGCTATAAGCCTTTAAGGATGTTTGTCTCATTTTTCCAGTGAAGGTAGTGCTGAAAGAGAAGGGAATGGAAAATACTGGTTTACATTATTAGAATGAAAATCTGATTTTTACCAAAAAATATCTTCCTCAGAACAGAAATATACTATCAGGAGCATAACTGTACTACTTCAGGAAGGCTATATTTGATGTGCAAAAGAAAAAATGACTTTATATTTTAAGAAGATATCTTAATAACTTTGTTATTTTAAGTAAAGAAACCTGAGAGGTCCTATATCCTAACCGGACTAAATAATAAAATATCATCATAAACAATGAAAACATTTTAGGATTACTAGAGAATAAACTGATTTCATAGAATCATAGAATCAATGAATGGTTTGGGTTGGAAAGGAATTCAAAGATCACTTAGTTGTAACACCACTACCATAGGCAGGGACACCTTCCTCTAAACTAGTAAGTTTGGTCCAAACCTTTTATCATTTATAGAAGAAGCTTTAATGGTCATGTTACCTGAAAATCACATTTATAATGGGAAAACAGACAACTTGTGTAGTGTCTGTTTTGTGGCAATTTTCTCTCTCATTGTCATTAAATAGAAGATGAATCCTTTAATTATACTTTAAAATTCAGTCATGCTGTTATCCCACTAGTTAATTCAATTAAAATGAATCCTTGTTAATTCAATCAAAAGGAATCAAACCAACTCTTGAACTGTTTTTCTTCTTTACGTTTTTCTTTTGGAGAAGGACTCAGGGGATAAAGGTAAGAAGCATGAACTGACGCCAGAGTGCTTGTCCCTGGACCCTGACAAAGCAAAGTTTGTTTCCTTTCATGTATATACAACAGCTCCCTGTAGGAAAGGGCCTGCCACTATTTCAGTAGCTTTTCCCCATACCCAGAGTTCTGTCTGTCACTTCTTTGCAATGTGTAAGCAATAAAGTTATCATGAAATTCTTAGATATAACATTAAAAATGGTGATGGGAATGGGGGCTGATTTATTATATATGGCATGCATTTCTGTTTATGCATTCATGAAAGCCATGTCTGCAAGATCTGTAATGCCAGCTTGCACACACTGCACAAATATGAATAAATGAATAATTGTTTTGATAATATTAAACAGCATGTGTGATGTAGCAGAGCAACATCTGTTATTAACAGTATAAACAAAAGGAGTTTTTACTGATTGCATGTCATTCTGCATACAGGAACAATATAATAGGTCCAATTTGGTGACTCTTTGCAGGCAGCAGGAGGGATTGTGTAGGCCTGCTGTGAAAAACAGGAACAAGATTAGAGCAACAGTTCTTTCAGATATGGAGACAAGAAAAGCTCTATAAAAATTCTAAAGGAGGAAAATATAAAATGCATATGGAATTCCTTCAGTTCATAGAAATAATTTCTTCTTTTGAATGTTATTATCTTCCCTTTACTTTTTCCTGTGTCCTGCAGTGAGTTGAATAGCAGCAATTGAATAACCTGGATTTTAGACAAATCTGGCAACATTAAATACTTTTGAAGTACCATCTCAGATTCTAGCCATCTAGTTAAAATATCTTTTATGCTCACCAGAAACCAAGAAGAATAAACTGCAGCATTTCCTGTTTCTAAGTGTATTAATAAATCTTGACTCAAGAATGACAATCTATACTGGGTAATACAAAAAAAAAAAAAGCTAAAATTAGAATGTGGCTTTGTTAATGTAACTAAGCGAAAATTGTATCTCATTGCTGCTTAGACAACTGATGTCTACCAGCAGCAACTGGCTGTAGGTTCCTTCATCCTCATTGATGCCATTTTTGGCACTTTTCTAATCCCAAGATAAGCTATTTCAAGAAACTACACCAATAGAGAAGTCATCTTTAACTTTTCTGCCAGTTAAGATATCTAAAACACCTTTTAATGAGGATGAAGGAACACAGGGGTAAATGCAAGAGAAGTCAATGGAGCACAAAGATGGAGCTACCTGTTCTGGATACTGCTTACTATATGATAAACTATATCATGAAATTGTACCTTCAGTCCACTAAAGTAACTTATAACTAAGTATGTCACTGTGCCTGGCTGGATACTTCCTTTTTGCTTTTACTCCATTAACCTTTTTTCACTATTACTTTTGCATGACTACTTATTTCCAGCTATTGAATGGAAACCTCCAGGTGTCCCTGAAACAATCCCTGTTCTGAATTCATACCAGAGTTCTTCACTCAACACTACCTGTTTGTAGCTCCTTTACTGCTTTACCTACAGCTACCCAGTCACTAGATCTCTAAGCCCATCACATATTTAGTACTATATGCAGAATGAGGTCTCTTTCCTTAACTAATTGCATTAAATGGCTGCATTTCACTGTCTTTCTGAAAAATTACAATGTAACATCAAAACAATAGCAAAATACTTTGGAAAAAATAAATAGTACAGCTCTGTATAAGTAGGAAACTTCCCCTTCTCTGCCATGGCCAGCACTAACTCACTCAGCTCTGATTCTTGTACAGCATCACAAGAGCTCTGCTCATTTCATCCCATCACTTGATGGTATGGATTTGGGAATATCAGTCCTGATCTTGCCTTCTTTAGAGTGCAATCGTGAAATGGGCTTTCAGAAGCACAGTATGTCTAAGACTAAAAGTAAATGTCCATGTTCTCTGACTTCTGCAATTTTACACTTCCATTCAAATATCTAGGTGGTTGGGGGTTGTTTTATATATATGATTCTATTCTATGATTCTATGACTTTTTGCCTACTGCATTTTTTCTAGATGTGTATAGGAATATAAATTTCATTTTCAGTTGCTCCATGTAAAATAGAAACTTGACATATTTTCATTTTTGAACAAGGCAAAAATTTATTCCAAGACCTTCTTTTGTGTTTCCAATTAACTTTCAATTATTTGTGTACAAGACTGAGAATTTTGCACTGAGGATGGAGTAAGAACCCTGAGAATTGTAATAAACTGATAAGGATGAGTCTTGCATGGATACCTGAATATGAATGCTTTTCTTTTATTCCTTCTGGATAAGCCAAAGTCAGTTCTGGAGAAAGATGTAGAACATTTTCATGGATATTTCAGTATGGTAAACACAACCATTGAAAGAATTAGTAACCCCAGAAGTAAATATATTAAATAGCTATCAAAGTAATTTTTATTCTGAATCATAGAAAAGTTGGAAAGGACCTTAAGATCATCTAGTTCTAACAACCCTGCCACGGACAGGGACACCTCACACTAAACCATGTCACTCAAGGCTCTGTCCAACCTGGCCTTGAACACTGCCAGGGATGGAACAGTTACAACTTCCCTGAGTGACTCGTTCTAGTGCCTCACTACCCTTACATCATCAAATCATCAACGTAGTCCAGAAAACTTTTTAGAGTAGAAGTCAGTAAAAATTTTGATCCACTACTTAATCCACCATTCAATGTAGAACTGAGAGGCCAAGCTACCTTCAGAAAGCATACAGTATGCAAGATTGAGCAAACAGTCTCATTCCTGAAGCAAATAAAAAAATATTTGAAAGAAGAATCTGGGTGAAAGAGGGATGTCTGTTGTTTCACATGCAATTAAAACCTGCCTCTAGCTGGTATTAAATGGACAGAGCATTTCATTTTTTACTGTTGAATGGAATTAAGCTATTGTACCATGGGATGATTTTTAAATGACCACAGCGGGTTTTCATTCTTGTTATGTCTATTTCTTGTTAATACACCTCATCTGTCAAAATTGTAGTAGTAGAAACAGTACATACTGTTCAAGGACAACCCACTTCTAAATGCTAAAAAGAAACATTTCAGTAAAACAAAAAAAAACCCTACACATTACTGTATCTCATATTGGACTTTATCCACAAAAAAATCAAATGCCATAGAAAAAAATTATTAGAGAGCTTTTCTTACTTTGCACTATCCATTTCACAACAAATAAAATCTACAATACCATGGGGAGATCCTAAAATCTCCCACAGGTATCAAGGATGCACCTTCTTTTGAACAACAGAAAAAATTGCAAATCCTATAGCTAGAATTTCAGAATTTCATTCACACACTCCAAAGCAGGGTTTTGATGCAGATCCTGTGGACCTCAGAGGAAATGGATTGAGGCATGTTGCAGCACACAGATTTGGCAGAAGGAAAAAAACAAAATGACATTCTACATACTTCAATGTGAATATACTCAGAGTATGTAGGCATTTCAAAGGCCTTAGAGGGTTGAATATGCTGAAAAGACAAGATAGATGGAGTGACTGATTATTCTCTGCTTTCAGAACAGAGGAAATGACAGTAAAAGTCAGCAAGATAATGGAGTAATTCTGAACACTTCTGTTCTTGAGCTGTTCCTGGGATTTACTTGGCAGTAAATGTTTTCTGAAAAGAAAGTTTTCTATCAGCAGCTTCCACATGAGTCAGATCGCAACACTATAACTCCTCTGGTAAATTGAGCTAATGGCAAAATGAAATGACAGAAAGGTTGCAGTCCACTTAGGTCATAAACAAATTTTCTCACCTTATCTCAGACAACTGATTATACCAGAGGCAGAAAAGGTCACAGTAAAGTTTTTTCTTTAACATCCCTATGTGAGAAAGCAGAGCCGCAAACACACAAAATGTATAAAGAACCATATCGGAAATATACATAAAATCAGAAATTAACATACAGTACATTTAAATTCTGTATCACAAAATAAAAAAAAGACAAAACTATGAAAGTGGAATAATATCGTGCTACTTCTCAGCAAGGCATCATGAAATTTACAGAAAAAAGCCTCAAAGGACAAGTGTAGCACTAGTATACCAGCTGTGAAAATCAAACTTGATAGGAGCCTGAAAGCCATATCTGCCTGTGTTTTGCTTTTCTATTGCGGTTCTAAATGTTCTACTGAAGGCCCACGTGTGGTCCAGTTGCCTTCTTTCTCTTCTGCAAGTGAATTTGGATTTCCTCCATACATTGTAGTCCCTGATTATCTATCTCTAATAATCACAAAATCATAGAATCATAGAAGAGTTAGGGTTGGAAAGGACCTCAAGATCATCTAGTTCCAACATCCCTGACATTGGCAGGGACACCTCCCACTAAACCATGTCACCCAAGGCTATGTCCAACCCGGCCTTGAACACTGCCAGCAATGGAGCATTCACAACTTCCCTGGGCAGCCTATTCCAGTGCCTCACCACCCTTACACTGAAGGATTTCTTCTTTATAGCCAAACTAAACTTCTCCTGTTTAATTTTGAATCCATTACCCCTTGTCTTCTCATTACAGTCCCTTATGAAGAGTCCCACCGCAGCATCCCTATAGGCTCCTTTCAAATACTGAAAGGCTGCTAGGAGGTCTCCATGCAGCCTTCACTTCTCCAGGCTCAACAGCCCCAACTGTCTCATCCTGTCTTCATACAGAAGGTACTCCAGTCCCCAGATCATCCTCGTGGCCCTCCTCTGGACTTGTTCCAATAGTTCCAAGTCCTTTTTCTGGTGACAACACCAGAACTGCACACTATACTCCAAGCAAAGCCTTCTGAGAGCAAGGTACAGTGGCAGCATCACCTCCTTCAACCTGCTGGTCACACTCCTTTTGATGCAGCCCAGGACACGGTTGGCTTTCTGGGCTGCAAGGGCACACTGGTGGCTCACACAAGTCCTTCTCCACAGGGCTGCTCTCAATCTCTTCTCTGCCCCACCTGTAGCTGTGCCTGGGATTGCTCCGACCCAGGTGGAGGACCTTGCACTTGGCATGGTTAAACTTCATGAGGTTG
>JASSUY010035206.1:0-15535 GCA_032466535.1 Forpus xanthops | reverse complement strand
TCTCATCCTATCTTCATAGGGGAGGTGCTCCAGTCCCCTGATCATCCTCGTGGCCCTCCTTTGCACTTGTTCCAACAGTTCCACGTCCTTTTTATGTTGAGTACATCAGAACTGCACACAATACTCCAAGTGAGGTCTTACAAGAGCAGAGTAGAGGGGCAGAATCACCTCCCTGGATTTGCTGTCACGTTCCTTTTGGTGCAACCTGAGATATGGTTGAGCGCAACACTTTGTGGGTGACCATCCAGCAAGTTCTTTATCCACTGAGTGGTCCACCTATCAAATTGATGTCTTTCCAACTAAGAGACAAGGGTGTCATGTGAGACAGTGTCAAATGCTTTGCACAAGTCCAGGTAGATGACATTAATTGCCCTACCCTTGTCCATCAGTTCTGTAGCCTCACCATAGAAAGCCACTTGTCTGTCACATCACTTCTTCTGAGGAAAATGACAATTTCTCTTTTATCAGTCATGGTATGTGAGGATGTCTGATGGCTACTTGTGACTTTCCACCTGATGGACTTAACTTTGAATCTATTCAGTACCAGTTTATTATGGATGTGCAAGCAGTATCTATAGGTGCTATAAACATCCCATTAAAGTCACTATCATAGCCATCGCACAGCTGAGAACTATTTCAGGATTCAAAATTATAATGTTCATGCAAAAAAGTTTTATGTACTCATATTATTTATCCTTACTGTTGCGTCATGGACATCACATCGGGCATACATAATACATCTGCTGAAGTAACTGGGAACTGTGCACATGTAGGAGGCAGGAATAATAGATCTTCAAGACTTTTCTCTGTGTGACAAACAGCTTCAGTTTCCTATTAAAATTCCTGAAAAAAGAATTTCATTAGTGTTTGCCTGTAGAGATTAAAAGTGATAAAGAGATATGTAATGCTACTTTACATATATATGAAAATTTACTAACATATGCATGTGTATGTGTGTGTGTCTATTATGGCATCTTTTTAGATATAAATCACTGACATATGACTGCAAAAATAGAATCACATGTGTCTGATTCTTTTTTAATTTTCTATTGTTTTGTAAATAATAAAGGGGTTTGACCCTGAGAAATATTATAATCAGTGCTGTATTCATTTATTTATAGGTCGCTTATGCATTTTGCTACTATGATTTATTTTCTTTTGCTCTGCTTAATTGCTGTCAGCACCTGGAAAAAAAACACACCATATTTGGAATAAAAACATCAGAAGAATTAATGTTTAATTCTGGCATATTACAGTTTAATAAATCTTGGTTCTTAAGCTCAAAATTATTAGTGAATGAGGAGATGGAATTGAAAATAAAATTGAAATATTTAAATTATTACATCATGAAATTTCACATTATTTTCACCTCTTGCACTATGAAGAATCTTGGCAAGTTTAAAACCTTTATGAAATAGGTATTTAGAAAGATTGCTTTAACTGTCTTTGGCAGACAGTCCAGTTTTGCTTCTACTTTAACATTTGTCCTTCTGTTAAGGATAGATTTTTATGCTAGAATTATTTTTCCTTTGAAAGAAGCAAGTTTAATATAATATAATTTTACAATGCTCCATTCCAAATTAAGCGCCTTTTCCTTAAATATTATCATACATTACTTTAGAAATTATTTGTTTCATTGTTATGAAGGAGACAATGAAAAGTGAATAAAAGACAATGTCTTGCTGAGTGAAATAGTAGATGTGTTTGGCTAGAAAATGTTTTATTATATATAGGTTAAAATGTAGCTAGCGAGAAATTTTCTTCTGCAGCACATAGGAAAGCCAACTTGAACTGACTTATGATGCATCGCAACAGGTATACACACACATATATACACTCTCACATATTAAGGAAAGGAGCAGGTACCATGATAGAAAAAGGATACATCTTATAAAGCATAAAATTGCAGAAATCAGCCTTCAACATCAAAAACCTCATTTGTTTTGTATTGTGAGTTTTTTCATCTTTCTAACCTAAGTGGAATACGTTGAATTCTCCCTTTGTTTGACTACTAAAGGGTAATAAATTTTAGTTTAGGGTGTACTAATATTCCTTGTCAAGAACTTTGTGATGAACCAGGGAGAGTGGGTTTAATGATTTTTACCAACTGGTATTTTCAAATGCCATTATCAGAAAAATACACTTTAATAGTGTTTGATAAATTTAAAAAAAATGAAACGCACATTTGAACTCTGGTGTACTGCATTTTGAATCTCTTAGAACTGTAATATAAAACAGGTACACTTGAAGTGATTAATTGCATTAAAACTTATATTTATGTGCAGGTTTTTTATGTACAGGAGGAGAGGAGCACAAGAAAGAATTTTAGCTTTCATGTCAGCATCATCTGAAACAACACATGCTCACAAATGCACTTCTCTCCATTTTGATAGCTCTGTATTCTTACTGAATCAACCAATTGTAAAATTCATCAAGCAGCTTGATACTTGAAATGCCCTTGGGGCTCAACTAGATTCACTTAGCTTTTGGTACATTAAAGAGACAATCAAATACTTTTACAAAAGCACAGGTGAAAAAGAAGCACAGCTGCATATTGCCAAAAAGTTGTATTTATTGAGTCTAATCTTGAATTGTGTGACATCCCTGAAAACATAAGCAGAAGTGATTTTAGATAAAGTACCCAGCAGCAAACTTGCTTTAATTAAAGATATTTCAAAAGATAGAAGAATCAGGGACAAAGAAGAGAAATGTGCCAGGTGAAGTATCAGGTATTTGCTTCAAAAGTAAATTTGTAAATGTTTCAGATAGTCCGACTAAAGCAGAATAAAAATTTATTCACTGGATCTTAATTGGTTTCAGTATTTATTACTTTTACAAGTGTGATTTGGCAGTATGTGAAGTTTTTTCTAGACTGTTAGATTTAATCACTTCAATCTGAAATAAGGTGTATACAGAAGTAGAGATTACTGTTTATTGTTTTTCAGCAACAAATATCTTCTAAAACTAGTATGTTTCATGCTGGTTATAAAATATTTAAGGAACAGATTAAAAAAAAAAGCTAGCAAATTAAGAATAAGAGCAATAAATATGTGATCTTTAGAATATGGTTCTAGAAATATTTGCAAGACTGCACTGAAATGCCAGTCCTGAAAGGCTGAAGAACTTCACAGAAGAGTGCAGGTACTCAGGGAGCTACTGATCGTCTAGCTGTAACAATTTGAGATGCTGCTCTGCACTATGGGCTCATTCCATTGCTGGATGCTCTTGCTTGTAGCAGTACTGGAAAAGAGGAATACATGTCCTTGTCATTGATGTTCCTAGAAAGGAATTCTCTGGAACAGCAGAAAAAAGAAGTCGACATCAGGAAAGCAGATCATGTGATAACCCCAGTTCTGAGTTTAAGATAAGATAAGGGATGAAATGGGGTGCTGAGGGAGGGAAATGCTAAATGAAGTGTTTTTTCCTTGAAGAATGGACAAGGCTGTAAGTACAGATTGGCCTAGTGACATACTAATGCCAAGGGCACCAAGACTAATTCATATTTACTACGAGCACTACTATATCAGGCACAAATGATTCTGCAAAAGAAATAAAGGAAGATCAAACCAATTAGGAGAGTATACAAGCTTACACGAGTAAGATTCAATGATATGAAGAGCTGAGACTCAGGATGCAGTACAACAGGTGAAAGAGAAAAATACAGAGAAAATATTTTATAAATAGCTTAAAAGAAGAACCAAGAAAAGCTAAGTCCTCTGACTTCTTGTAAGGGGCAGAAAACTGATAGTGAAAGGCTCAACATTAGTAAAATCTTTTTGAGTCACTCAGTGTTGGAATACCAGACAACAAATCCATCACTAAGTGAATATGAACTTAAGATTAGAATAAAAGTTTAAAAAGCAATCTAGCTAAATGGAATTTACCTCAGGTTGCTCTGTAAATTGGATTAAGCTGTGGAACTGTCACAGGTTCTCTTGGAGCCCCTGCAGGACACGTGAGGTTGATGAAAGGTAAAATGACTGAGCAAACTTGGTACTATTTATTAAAAAATTGGTTAGAGATCATAGGCTACTCAGATTAACTTCAGTTCTTAAAGTATTTAGAAGTATTGTTAAGAATCTGCAATAAAAAAGCAGCCAAAAGCTATTCATAAGTCTCATTAAATTAGAAAAATTTTGCATACTATACAATTTAGCATATTTTTAGTTACTTGTGATGACATTTTTTTCGGTTATGAAGATGTAACGTTACAGTAAAGTGATTTGCCCAAGTGATAGGAAATGGCAAATTCAGGGAGTAATTACCAATAATCAGTTATCAAAGTAGAATATGTCAGATCCCTTGTAGCCTTCTGCAGGAGAAACAAAAACCAAAACTTGTCTTCCACTTCAGGATGTACAAAGCTTGCTTGATACAAACAAAATGACACAATTGCTTGCTGTATTTTGGATTGTCTGGTTCTGGCATTACTCAGCTCTGTATGTATTGTTAGTTTTCAGGATAGAACCAGGAAAAGAGAAGTCGTAAGCACACTGAAGGACAGAATAAGAATGCAAAGAAAGTTGTTTACTGGGATACTCGCAGAGGGACACAATAACAAGTGAATATCTAATTTATGGACAATTGTGTCTGCATAAAATTGCATTAAGTAGAAGTGTATTTTCATGTACCCTGCTGCTAAAAATTCATTTAGAACCCACTTCAGTATTTTGTGCTGAAAAACATTGTTTTCAGATCCAGGATAGTGTATCTTCAAACATTTTCTTTGGATCTTAATTTACTTTAAAATACTTTGTATAAGTGCCAGTAATAAGTGTAGAAAATTTGCAGTAACTTATAGTTAGTAAAAACAGTTTAAGAACTCTGCAGACTGTTTTTGGTTTAAGATTCCTGCATGGTAGTTATACATTCTTATTAATTATTTACAAATTGCTTCAAATCAGAGTTCTGTAAAATGCTTTTCCTGTTAGAACAAAAGTTTGTGGACATTACAAATGCAGACCAGATGCCAAAGTGGCACTTAACAGGGTGTTTCATCTAAATAAGAGTTAGCATGAGGTACTAAGTTCTAGTCCTGACTTTAAAGTAAATGTTTTAAATGCCTGCCTATGTCCAACAAACAATATCTAAAGGCAGCAGTTATCATTATATTTAGCCACCTCAATTTTTTTTTAATGACCACATGCAAAAATGGTATCACATCAGTCAAGACTAAATGCTTCAGCTGAATAGCATTTTTGGACAAAGTATCTGATTATAAGCTCATAAATCTTTTTCAGGACCTTAGTCTTTGAACTTAAATGCACATTTGACAAAAAATTTCAATAGCAGCTTTAGTATGTGATCTGTTCTCATCTTTCATGTCATTTGGTTATAACCATCTCCTGTCTGGCATAAGACTCTCACAATCATCTGTGAAAGAGCGCTTTCAGGTAAAAGAACTAATAAGAATTTTGAGAAATGCAAGGTAGACATCTGTCAGTTTTTAGGCCCAGATCCTTTCTACACCGCTTGGAGGAAAAAAAAAAAAAAATAACCTATGGTCTTCTTCAGGTGTCTTGTACAGGTCAACTTCAGTGGCAAAAGACTATTCCTACCTATTACCTTACATGGATTCTCTGAGTTTTGTTCCTACTTTGTTACGTAGCAGACAATTTTCCTCCTATTGTACCTTTTCACCACAGCTTAAAATCTCAACAGCTCCTGCTCCTGAGCTAGTCTGTTGCAACATTTCTTTCTAATTGTCTTAGTCATAAGTTTTCTTTAACCTTTTCTAGGCTCCTGCCACATGGTTTATATACGTTACCACAGTGAGCTCTTGGAGACTCTATATGAATCTCTTCCCTGGTAGCTGCTGTGAAAAATAATAGCTGGAATCAGTTATGTTAAAAGTTGCTTGGAGTGAAAAGAGATAGCTAAAATGTAGTGTAAGATGGAAAAGAAAAGCTTTTAAACCAAAAAGAACAGGATTCATTAAACGTCAGAGAGATTTATACTCTGAAGTGCAGCTCCTCTCCTCTTTCCTCCTTGCTTTGAAAAGGAAGCAGGAATCTACTCATTGCTTACATGACAAGTCATTGCAGAATTTTTGTCACTGAAACAAGCCACAGCACAGACTGTGCTATTAGGCAAATCGAAGAAGAGCAATGATACGATTCATTCCCAGTATTATTTTTCTGTTTCTAAAATAGTGGTAATATCAATTTATTTCTCTTACCAGGTTCTGAAGTCTGAGTGGATTGAATGAAGGCATGAAAGGTGTAGAGTATGAAAGAGTCTGAATAATATGTATGTCAATTCATCTCTATGGTGGTTCTGTTTTGGGTTTATTTTTTTTTGGGGGGGGCCTGTAGTCAGGTAGAGTTAGTCATAGCCGTAACTGACAGATAAGCAATGGAGAGAACATAAGTGAATCAGCTCCCCCTACTCTCATACGTCACAGATGTATTCCCCTACAGCTGAGTTCCCTATCATGACAGAAACACAGTATTTCACTTATACTGAGTTCACTCAGCTCAGATATAATTTGGTCCAGGGGGAATGAATATGATACAATATGAAAGATTACAGTCTATGACAAAGGACAGAGTTACACTTTAGTCCCAAATTTTCAAAGCTATCCTGAAGCTCAGTGCCTACTGTATCTACCATGCAACAAAGAGAACTGTTTTTCAGAATACTGAGTGATGAAACTCACTGCACTAGGTGTGAAAACCGAGCATCTGCTCCTGTAGTGATAATGTTACTGATTGCATATCTTAAGTACAGTGCTGCCTTTAGGATGTAACTAGTGTTTCCATTCCTAACATAGAAATTACTTGCTTTTGTGACTACAAAAACAGAAGAAAAAGCTTCCTTTTAGGGAAAACAAGAAATTGTTCTTGAGAATACTTCAGGCTTCCCTAGTATATTTAGTAAATGGATAATACTCCCTAACAATTCTCTTCTAGTCTATTAGATCTTCCTAGCAATCTCATTTGTATGTTACAGGGTGAAGTAATTCTAATTCTTGCACACCTAACATTAGCAGTATAACAAATATAATTATGTACTTGTACATATTTATGCATATCACTTTCATTCTGACCATATTATTTGATAAATTATGTTTATCAGAGATTCAAAGTTTTTAAAAGTTGAATGAAAGCACTGCAGCAATTTATATTAGCTCATGCTGTGAGTTTCTGGAATCATTGAATCATTACATGATTTTTTTATGTAAGTCTTTATGGTTTAGTTTATTAAGACTGACAGAAACATTTGGAATGACATTAATTAGATTTTGTAGCTTTCTCTGCACTAGGTTCAGCTCTGTTCTGTGTTATATCTTATAATAGCCTATGACTTATAGTACTACTTTGAGAAAATTATATTTGCTAGTTTAAACCTAATGTCTCCATGTAATCAATTCAAAGACCTACCCTGTCATAACAACATATTGGTTCAGAACAGTGGCTGAAGAATAAGTGCATAAACGTTTCTGCTGCCAATTTCTTTCAATAAGATACATTGAATGTAATTTAAAAGAATGAAACATATGATCAGTGCTATAATAAGGAATACATATAGACTATGAATCTTTCATTTACACACCACTGAACTTGAGTGGATTGCATTATTCAACATGTCAGATGGAAACAGTCTTGCAGCCAACTCTTTTTCATACCCTGCAACAAGTTTTACTTGTCAGCTTTAAAAGAGTCTAGTTAACTGTGTAGGAGGTAACTTTCAATGTTGTAAAGTTTCACCTCATCGTAATCTGTTTATCATTTCAACTGTCATTATCATTTCATCTGCTTCATTACCTTGACCTAGCAGTGCTGAGCAGTTTTTATCTTCTCATTTAATTGAAATGACTGCATTGTGTGTTAGTTGAGTACTTTCAAACTCTTTCAGTGATAAGAAACAGGATGTTGATCATTGATAATATCTTTAACTTTCTACTGGCTTGTCAGACAATTTTAGCATGTATATACATATACTAATATGAGGAGAACCAAATAAGAAGACTAAAGTAACATTTAAGTTAAAAGACCCAAAATAAAACAAAGAGGCAACTGATAATGGTAATCCAAATAGTTTTTTAGTCTTAATTGATTCAATAAATTCATGCATCCTTTGAATAACACAGCTCATCTTCCTCTCACCTCTCTTGGGTTTTGCCTGTCCTGGGTTTTGCTTTTGGTTTAGGAGCAGCAATTTGATAGCACAGTGTTTCATGCATAGGTTTTAATAGTTTCATCTTGATACAAAATAGGCAAGTAATTGTAAAGACAGGAAATTACTCTAAAATTACCCAAACTGGGCATTGACCAGTATGGTGGGTTAATCTTGAGCAAGGGCCAAACTCTTCTCTCATTCCCACTTCTCAGAAAGACCAATTGTTTACCAATTACTGTATGGGAAAAATAAGACTCAACTTGAGTAAAACAAATTTATTTCTTATGAAAACATTACAGCAACACCTTTCTTTCCTACTTCCCCAAGATCAACTTCACTCAAAACTCATCTACTGCCCCACCATTGAGTGGTGTGTGGTCAGGTTAGGTTGTGGGCCATACACAGCAGCTTGTCTCCTCCTCCTGCCTATTCATACTTTCTACATGCTCCAGTGTGAGTTTGTCCTTCCCCTTCTTCTCTTACTTTTCCTCACAGGATTGTTTCTCACCCTTTCTGTTTTGTCTTTTTTTTTTCTCTCCATCCCTCCCCCCCCAACATTTTCTGCCCTTTCTTGAATATGTTTTGCCAGAGACACTGCCCTGTTAGCTGCTGGGTTAAGCTGTGCCCTGCAGTGGGTCTGTTGGAACTGATTGCGTCTGGCACAGGGCAGCCCCAGCTTCTCCTCCCAGAGACCACCCTGCAGCATCCCACAGTCAGCACCTGGGCACCAGCACAGACATAAACCATTGATACTTAAGAACATGTGATGCTTGAAAAAAGTGGTTTTGTGGTGGGTTTGTGCACAGATAACTATGTCTAGCATCTTATCTGAATAAAATTATGTCTTAAAAGCTATATTTTATATCCTACAAGAAAATAAATACCTTTTTAGGAAAGTAAAATAACCAATAAAACCATTTCTCTTTACTATTGTATTGTTCTCATACTTTACATCTTATATCAAGAGCATCCTGATATTAACTTCTTGAAATAAACACGTATAATAATAAAATAAACACCTTTTCTGTCTGCAACAAAAAATGTAATTATTTTTTATTTCACAGTTGTGTCTTTGCATGAATAATAGTAACCTTTATGGCTTGCTAATACTCTTAATCTCCATTTTTCATAATAGTGAGAGCCTCCTGCCAAGTAGATGGTGTAATTACGGCTACATTTCTCCAATACAGTCTGTGTTTCTTTTCACAGTAGGCATGCACATTTTATGTCACTGAAGATTAAGTATTATAGTCTCTTCCAATGACATTTGTAGCTAAGCACATTAATATTAAAGGTCAATGTCCCTTTAAGTGAATCAATGAGAAACTTTGCAGCATAATATATTATCATAGCTTCTTAGCATACCAGGTTTTGTAGGGCTTGATTATATGTTATGTTTCTCTTTCTCATTCTTCTGCTATATATTAAAGAGAGCAGAAAGCAAGATAATAATTATTCTCAGAACAGCAAGACACAATTTTGATGTTGAGCTTCATGGAATGAATGCACTGGATTTTGCCATGTTCCAGAGAAAAGAAGGAGAGACAAAATAAGTATACTTCCTTTACTGAGGCATCCTAAATTAACCTGCATTACCAGCAAGGAGGAAGAAAGGGAAGTATTTGTTAAGTATTATCTTCTTTTTTTTTTTTCCTGACTATGAGTATACTCAAAGTGATTGTGGAACCTCTATTTTTGGAGATACTCAATACAGGATACAAAATTTAGATACCTTGATGAACCTGTTCTAACTTTAAAGCTAGATCTGACTGTAAAACTGGTCTTGGTTTGACAAGTGGATTGCACCAGAGGACCTCCGGAGACCCCTACCAGTCTGAATTCATTTTTGAGTCTATGATTTTAGGAGATTATGTCCTAGAGATTGTTGTGTTAAGTTATGTTACTACCATGTAACAGAAAAAAAAAAAGTTGCTTACTACCAAAAGCACTTGAATAGGTGAATAAGGAAAACCAAACAATACAGGCAAAATTGACAAAATATTTCATCTAAAAGCCTTACAGTACCACGTCTCACTGTGTCAGCCTTATATAGTAGCAACATGTGGTTTTCTAACACTTTTTTACATTTTTTAAAAAGCTTCTCCAAAACAGAATATTGTTTTGTTCATTTTTACTTCCTCTATAATTAAGAATTAAGTGGATGAGTTTAATCTGATATTTTTGCTTTTAGTCCTAAAATTATAGTTCCTGATAACAACTAGAGAAAGTTTCTTTAATCAGCTTGCAAAGTCCAGTGTATTTTCATTTAACTGGTAAGATGCAGAAAAAATATTTTAACAAACTGATGCTACTGTAATTATCAAAAATGTGCAGAGTAGCAGCCTCTGTGTTGTGGGGCAAAATGTCTCAAGCGTCATCAATGGGAGTGTCTATTATTCTATCAACCTGTAGAACATCTGAAACACTTTGTAAGATTCTTACATAAGGTCCAAAACATCTATCTTGGTTCTTCAAAAAAGTCACATAAAATATATTATAATTGGGTCACAGAGCTATGAACTGGAAGCCAAAATATGCAGGATCAGAATCTTAAGACCATGATCCCACCACAATATGCGGGGCTGGGCAAAACCAGTCATG
The DNA here is from genome assembly GCA_032466535.1 of Forpus xanthops. NCBI lineage: Eukaryota > Metazoa > Chordata > Aves > Psittaciformes > Psittacidae > Forpus > Forpus xanthops. The sequence goes on along the minus strand of JASSUY010035206.1, from coordinate 4,813 downwards.
CAGAAAGCGATGCCTGTAAGAAGCCTTGCAAGGGATATGGGAAGAGGTAGGACGCATCACTTTGCAGGGTCAAGACTTGGGCAGGCAGGAAGTGGTCAGCAGTGATGAGATTCACCTGGTTTTGAGGGAAAATGATTTCCTCTGGAAAAGACTGTCCTGATGGTTCAAAAGTGGAGAAACCTGTCATTTGAGTTTTGTAACACAGGCGCTTTTTTACATCAGGCACATAGGAGACTGTCATGGGTTCAGCAACAGCAGTCATTTTAAAAAACACTCTAAACTGCAACTATAAACACTGGTGTTATCAGCGCTGTTCCCAGGTCAAAACACAACACTGCACCAGCTACCACGAAAGAGAAAAAGTAACTGCTGTTGCTGAACCCATGACAGAGACAACATTCAAGTCAAGCTCTCTTTTTCTGAGAAACTCTATTCTATAGAAAGATAGATTACTCTCAGCAAATATTTATTAAAATGGGATTGGCCACTGATAGTGGTAACAGTGAGAAACACAATCAATCACCCAGTGTAGCTAAATCACACCATTAAAATTACTTTTACTGTAAATATATTTGTCAGCTAATTTTGATAACCCTTTAACCAAATTTTTTTCACTGCTCTTAGAAATTGCATGTGATGAGTGCAAGGATGAAAGGAAACAAGGTAAATAATAGAGCACAGAGGAAGCACTGAAATCAGAATCAATGGTAGAAAGGAACAAGTAAGGATAGTGTTGCCCATCTAGGCTTTACTAATAGAATTAATTTCAGTAATAAAACTATATCCCATGAACAGGCCTCAGCTTATCAACGCTTTTCCTCCTGACCCCTCTAATGCCTAGGACAATATTCCCACTTTTTCACAGTATTTTGAGAACAGAAAATGAGTCAAATGCCCTTCTTCTTCCTCTTCCTTCCCTTTCCCATAATTTTTCCCCACGTATTTTTAAGGCCAAAAGCATAGACCTGAAGTAATTTTTGGCTTAAAAGCACATGAAGAACTAATATCTACAGAACATGTTAGTCAAAATAAAGTACAATTTTCAAGAGATAAATGTAGATGGCTGTCAATCTGTTCCAGAGTCCAAGAATTCTGGATGAGAAAAAATAAGACAGATAGAGAACTCTCAACTAGTTTCTTAATTTTGGCAAATGTAGAGATACCAAGAGATACAGTAAAGAATAGTGCTGATGTTTGGTTATCTTACCAACCTCAAGGACCCTTTGAAGGCAATCAGGATACCAGCTCCAAGACTCATCACGGTAGTGGGAGGTGGCAGATTCAATCTTAGCAGGCGTCCCCACAGAAGCGATGCTGACCAGCGTGGTATGAAGTTCTGCCTCCCTGCATCGCATGAGGCTCAGGCTTTTATACTAACAAAAATGCACACTCTGACTCAGGATGCCAGCCTGTGGCCAGTAATATCTAGAAACATCTCCAAGGGTCAAAACTTTTCCAAGGAGTTCTAAAATGGAACTTTCCAGGTAGGAATCAAAGCTGGACTTTCCAGAGAGCAGTCAAATCAGGACTCTCTAGGAAGGAGCCAAAGTGGATAAACAATACTTTTTTATCTTTGTGTGTTTTACTAGGGACTATTATCTATTGTCCCTGGCACACAGTCTCATTCAAGAACTATTTATTTAAACCAATGTTTGTGTTGATTCTGAGTGGATGATTACTTCCAATAAGTGCATGCTTGTAATTTCCATATCATTAAAGGTGCTGCTCTGCTGACCACAGACAGCCCTAAGAAACAAATGCAAAAGTATGATCCAAACATTAATTATAAGCAGCTACCAACTGCTGTAGCAATTCTTTTGTCAAGACTCCCAACTGATTCTTGGAAACTGCTTAAAAAAAGAATAAGCCTTACACCAATATATGGCCACACAAATACAGAACGATGGTCTTGGGATGATATAGACAGTCCATAGTACCATGGTGATACATACTAACAACCAATTACATTGAGAAAAAAAACAACAGGGACATGTCGTAAATCCATGTTCACTTTAGAGGAAATGCATGAAGATAACTCATTGCTAGTGTTGCTTTTTCGCAATTTATACTCCTCTGGTGTATAAGTGAATGAAAAATTTGTCAGGAGAAAAGTTAATTTGACATCAAAAAGAATAACTGGTAAATCAACAGAATAACTTTCCAGGACCACACAGGTGACCGATTGTGTGCTATTAATCATCCAATCTTCATTTAATTGAGAATTATTTTTTTTAATATTGCTATCATGCTTGTATCCAGTCATAATCCATAAATTGTTGATCACAAAATTAGGTTTAGTCTTTCAAATATCGCAGGCTTTGGTTTTATCACTTTTGAGAAATTTCATTTGGGGATTTTCATGTTACATTAACATATTCAAGAATCTTGTATTCTTTCCAAATAGTCTGCAGTATAAATGGATAATTCTATTAACATTACACACAATTCATGTCCGTGTTGTGAACAGAATGTATCAAGTCTTCTCACTTCTTTAAAATCCCTACTGCTGACACCACAAGGATGGATTGTGCTGGTCTGCCTTTGATTTAAGGCTGATTATAATATAATCAACTGCTCTTTTAATCAGAAGATATGAGATGCAGAATAACTTGATTCAGATGATGAAAATATTCTAGTTAGATAGTGGTGATATTTTTGAGGAATTTTTTGTGCCACATCACTCTTTGTGAATGATACTCTTCTGTCCTGAAATCTATGGAATCATTAACAGTTCCTAAGAACTATTCAAGGTATAAATACAACCTAACAAAAATCCTCACTTTGCAACTACTATGTTTTAGAATTCAGTAAAAACAAATGATCTAATCAGCACTTATGCATAACCAACATGAATAAATTTGAGCATTAGCTTCCTCTAGTTACTTTCCATTTCCATTTTCTCTTCTTTTACGCTTTTCAAACCAACTACAGTATACTTTCATTTTTAATTAAGGTTGCGAGTTTAAAACCACTAACCACTCCTTTAGTGGCACCATCTTTTTTCTTCTTCTCTGGGAGACTGTATGTCAATATATTTTTCAGTTCCTGAAATGAAATGAGAATAACCAGAGATAAAAACTTCTCCTCTTGTCTTTCATTTGCAAATAATTTCTTCCATTTTAGAAGTTCCTTCTTTCTCCAGTTTTGAAGAAATATGAGTTCCCTAATTTATTTTTTAAGGTTTAAATGGATTAATTAATCAAAAGATCCCAGTAAGAATTTCATTGTATTGAGGAAAGATCTATAGCTAATCCCAAATCATTCCACTTTAGAACTTTTCAAATATATAAATCAAAGAGCAGGAATGTATTGCAACTTCAGAATTCCCTGAGGGTTTCACAGTATTTAAAGCTAGGTGTACTAGTGCTCTTAATATTGATATTTAACTTGTGTTGAGCTTTTGAAGTTCTCATTAGAGCTCAGGAAGCTAAATCACTTAGAATGTTTTTAACAGATGTGCATGAATACACTACTGAGAACATACAATTTGCAGTAAAGATAAGGAAGTGTACTGTATTGTCTAACGAATGGCTCTCACAACAAAAAAAAATTAGAAGAATGCCATGGGGGTTTACATACTTAATCTCCAGAGGAACCTACTAAAAATATCTAAACAAGATATTAGAATGCCACTGCTTTGGCAAATGGAGGCTGCAGACAAGGAAATGCGCTGACCACACCACCCAAGTATTGGAAGGCAGATGCAGGGACATTGAGAATTAAGATCTTAGGCTCACTGTAGGAGAGAGTCTGGTTCAACACCATCTTAGGAACCTGAATGTACACAAGTCCATGGGACCTGATGAAATCCATTCTCAGGCCCTTAAGGAGCTGGTGAGTGAAGTTGCTAAGCCACTGTCCATCATATTTAAAAAATCATGGCACTCAGGTGAAGTTCCTGACAACTGGAAAAAGGTAAATATAACCCTCATTTTCAAGAAGACGAAAATGTATGACTCTGGGAACTGCAGACCAGTCAGCCTCACCTCTGTGCCTGACAAAATCTTAGAGTAGATTCTCCTGGAAGGCATGTGAAGGCACATGAAAACAACAAGGTAGTTGGTGACAGCCAGCATGGCTTCACTAAGGGGAAATCCTGCTTAATCAATTTGGTACCCTTCTATGATGGGGCTACGGAACTGATGGACAGGGTAGAGTAACTGACGTTATCTACCTGGATCTGTGCAAAGCGTTTGACACTGTCTCACATGACATCTTGGTCTTGAAGTTGGAGAGACATCAGTTTGATAGGTGGACCACTCACTGGATAAAGAACTGGATAGGTGGCAGCATGCAAAGAGTAGTGCTCAATTTCTCAATGTCCAGCTGGCGACCAGTAATGAGTGGTGTCCCTTAGGGATTGGTGTTTGGACGGATCTTGTTCAACATCTTTGTTGGTGACATGGACAGTGGGATTGAGTGCACCCTCAGCAAGTTTGTCAATTTCACCAAGCTGTGTAGTTCAGCTGATATGTTGGATGGAAGGAATGCCATCCAGAGGGACCTTGATACTCTTGTGAAGTGGGCAGATGTCAACCTGATAAAGTTTAACCATGCCAAGTGCAAGGACGTACACCTGGGTTGGGGAAATCCCTGGCACAGCTACAGGTTGGGCAGAGAAGAGATTGAGAGCAGCCCTAAGGAGAAGGAGTTGGGGGTGTTGGACAATGAAAAAAATGAACATGAGCCAGCAGTGTGATTGTGCAGCCCAGAAAGCCAACTGAATCCTGGGCTGTATCAAAAGGAGTGTGACCAGCAGAATGAGGGAGGTGATCCTGTCCCTCTACTCTGCTCTCCTGAGACCTCACTTGGA
>JASSUY010035205.1:0-15802 GCA_032466535.1 Forpus xanthops | reverse complement strand
AGGGAAGTTGTGAATGCTCCATTGCTGGCAGTGTTCAAGGCCAGGTTGGACAGAGCCTTGAGTGACATGGTTTAGTGGGAGGTGTCCCTGCCCTTGGCAGGGGGTTTGAACTGGATGATGTTAAGGTCCTTTCCAACCCTGACTATTCAATGATTCTATGTACACAATTTGGAGAACTAGTCACCTTTCACTAAAGAGAAGGTACTCTTCATTAGTCTTCAGCTATCAAAGTCAGTGTGCTTCTCTTTTGTCCCATTCTCAAGACAATTGTGATTCACACTCTCTTCCTAATCAGCCCTCCTCAAGGCACACAGCCTTGTGCCAATGTGCAAGATCAGTCCTGCCCCTAGAGGCATACCGGGCAGCACCTAAACTGGGGTGTCAATGAGGGCTGTTTTACAGCTTCTCCCCACATCTCTTCTGTCCCATGGTCTTTCATTTACTTATTTTATACACAGAACAGCATTTTACAGGATGGACACATTGGATGGGAAAAGGTAAATCTCCTGCTTCTTAGTCACGTCTACCTCAAGCTCCTCTTTCTTCAATCTGCCATCTTCAAAGCACTCCTGAGCAGCCTAACAACTTACAGAAGGCTAAAAGCCACAAAACAAAGTTCAGTCACAACCAGCATCAGTTTCTAGTCACATGCAATAAGCAGTGAATCAGATGACAATGTCCAGATGTTAGTATCTAATATCAAGGAACAACCACTATCTGTTAGGATACTAATCACTAAGCAAACTTGGCAAAATTTTGTTTATCCTTATTCTCAAATATGGACATTAAGGATTTTCTATTTAAAGTGTTACATCGGACACACTGTACCCATAGTGCTTTTGACAACTTTTTATATAAATCAACATTTTCAGTTTCCTCGAGTAGGGTTTCATAGCTAATATAGGAATAATTTTTACATGTTGAATTTTATTTACATAAATTTTGTGGTTTGATAAAGGGAAACTTTTAAATATCTATTTCTATAAAGTTACTTAATTTTATAGATACTTGCTTAGAACTGTAAGAGCTGAAAAGAAAGTAAAATGTGTTTACATGCTAGAGTGCCTTTCCCAAAACTACAGATTTTATAACGTTTTCAGAGTAGTGAAGTCATATCCCAAGGCCTTACAAACTGTTTTTCTGTGTTTTCTTGACTTTCAAAAGAGGCAGAAAATAGCAGATCCCATTTCACGACACTTTTGTGCATTATTGTAATGTTTAGATTATATGCATTCTGTATGATCATCTGTAATGTACCTTACATGCTTCAACCTGACTGCTGCGTAAACAGTAAATATTTTAGTTGAAATCACCCACAGCCTAAAGTCACAGAATCATAGAATAGTGAGGGTTGGAAAGGACCTTAAGATCTCTCAGTTCCAGCCCCCCTGCTGTGGCAGGGACACCTCACACTAAACCACCTCACTGCCAGGGATGGAGCATTCACAGCTTCCTTGGACAACTGATTCCAGTGACTTACCACCCTGACAGGGAAGAACTTGCTCCTTATATCCAATCTAAAATTCCCCCGTCTAATTTTGAACCCATTACCTCTAGTCCTGTCACTACAGTCCCTCATGAAGAGTCCCTCCCCAGCTCCTATGAGGTCTCCATGCAACCTTCTCTACTCCAGGCTGAACAGTCCCAACTTTCTCAGCCTATCTTCATAGGGGAGGTGCTCCAATCCCCTGATCATCCTCGTGGCCCTCCTCTGCACTTGTTCCAACACTTCCATGTCCTTTTTATGTTGAGGACACCAGAACTGCACACCCCACTCAAAGTTGAGGTCTCGTGAGAGCAGAGTAAAGGGGCAGGATCACCTCCTTCGACTTGCTGGTCACATTACTTTTGATGCAGCATAGGACACGCTTAGCTTTCTGGGATGCAAGGGCACACTGAAGCTGGCTCATGTTCATTTTCTCATCTACCAAAACCCCCAAGTCTTCTCCTCAGGCTGCTCTGAATCTCTTCTCTGCCCAGCCTGTACCTGTGTCTGGGATTGTTCTGACCCAGCTGTAGGACCTTGCACTTGGCATGGGTAAACTTCATCAGATTGGCATCAGCACACCTCACAAACGTGTCAAGGTCCCTCTGGATGGCATTCCTTCCCTCCAATTATCAACCAAACCACAGAGCTTGGTGTCATCAGCAAACTTGCTGAGGGCACACTCAATCTCACTCTCCATGACACCAACAGAGATGTTGACCAAGATCAGTCCCAACAGTGATCCCTGAGGGACACCAGTCATTACTGGTCTCCAGCTGGACATTGAGCCATTGACCACAACTCTTTGTGTGCTGCCATCCCGCCGGTTTTTTTGTCCACCGAGTGGTCCACCTATCAAGTTGATGTCTCTTCAATTTAGTGACAAGGATGTTATGTAGGACAGTGTCAAACACTTTGCTGAGGTCCAGGTAGATGAATTCAACTGCTCTACCCCCATTCATCAGTTCCATAGCCCCATCATAGAAGGTCACCAGATAGGTCAGGCAGGATTTCCCCCTAGTGAAGCCATGCTGGCTGTCACTAACTACCTTGTTGTTTTCCATGTGCCTCAGCATGCCTTCCAGGAGAATCTGCTCCAAGATTTTGCCAGGCACGGAGGTGAGGCTGTCTGGTCTGTAATTCCCCAGATCATCCATTTTCCCTTTCTTGAAAATGGGGGTTATATTTCCCTTTTTCCAGTCATCTGGAACTTCTCTTGACTGCTAAGATTTTTCAAATATGATGGACAGTGGCTTAGCAACTTTATCTGCCAGCTCCTTCAGGATCCGCGGATGGATTTCATCAGGTCCCGTGGACTTGCACACATTCAGGTTCTTAAGAAGGTCACAAACCAGATCCTCTCCTACAGCATCCGTTACAAACAAGCGCCAATCAACTCTCATCCTATCCCATTCTTAATCATAAAGACCCAAACCTACTGAAACCACACTGACAGTCTGAAACAGAGTGACCTACTCCTCTGTCTTTAATAAATTGCCTTCTTAGTATGCTGTTCTGCAGTTTTCACTTGGAAAAAAAAAAAAGACTGGAGTGCTCCCAAATAGCATTACAATTATAACAGAATTCTTAGTCTAGCATCTTAGAGACTGTAGATTAAGGAAATGCATTTATTACAGAAGACCTGAGGATACAGTAATTAAGTGGCACAACTGAATCATAGCTAGATAAAATCTCAAATCAGGTTGCATGCACCCAACTGTATTACCGTTCCCACGTACGCCATACACAGATCTACCATAATGAAGTAAATCTGATCCATGCCACAGCAGCTCTTGGCAAAAGTACTTCCAGAGAAATTGTCTAGGAAACCAATATCCTAGAGTACACTAAGCACAGATGCATTTGTTTGCCACTTACAAGATGCATATTTTGCTGAGTGTGCCCACAAAGCCCATCAGCCGTGATGATGTAACTGGGAAAGGAGTATGATCATCTGATTAGTAGAGCAGTTGCAGGAGTCCAGACTTCTACTCTTTGCTCTTTATTAGCATTCGTTTTATTTATTATAGTAGTTGTCTCAGAGCTGATCAGAAGCAAGGCACCCTGTTTTGCTGAGCACTTTAATACAGAGTAACTGAGATGATATTTGCATGTGGAAACTCTGAGGAGAACCAAACTGAATTTCCAAAGCTTTCCATTTAGTATATACTAGACCCTGCTATAGACAGTAATTTAGAAATAAGCTGCTTTTTGTTCAATTAAATTCACTCAGTATATGTGTATCTGCCAGTGTGTTATAGCCACAAAAATCTCAGATGGAAATATAGTATATATAATTAAGTCCCTTCCAAACACACCCGTTAGTTATAGCTTTGGGATTGTTACCACATTTCAAGTGAAGTACAACTAGCAGGAACTCGTGGTTTATTTTACTTTTTCCAGATCAGAAGCAGAAGCGTTAGGGTTTGTTGCCAATGTGGCTCTCAGTTGCATACCACATTGCCAATTTTCAACCACGAAAACACTGAGCTTGCAACAGTTTACAGTACAGACTGGGTCTTGTCACTTAAAATTCAACCCAAGAATCCCTTTTTAGATATTCTTAGACAATAAGAAAACGGAGGAAATGCACAAAGGACTATGGTAGCAAATGGGTCAATCTACTCTGAGTTTCTTTTTCACTGATCCTTTATGTCCCTATGTCCTCCATTTTCATTCTTTTTGCTAGTGATTACACAGTAACACAAATTGAGGGGCTTTCACCTTGCTACGAAAGTCTGGCAGGAACACACATTGTGTCACATGTCTCTGCAACATTTGCCATTTCCAGAGCACATCTTCCTCACAGGTAGCATAGCAAAATAAGGCATCCCACCTTAAACTTAGTATTGAAATAGAACATTCTCCATCTCCATATAAGAGACAAGTTAAATCTTACTCAACCCCAAGTAAAGATGTGTAAAGATCTCATATACTCTAAATTTCAGGATATTCAGTGGAATCTCAGCACCGTTGTAGTTCTTTCACTTGCCATAACATACTGAAATGTGGATTGATAAACAGTTAGTCTTTTAAACAAGTCTTTCGAACATACTATGGATTAATACTCTTGCTGCATCTTGTGAAATCAAATTAGAAAGACAGAGACTTAGCCAGTGACTACATGACATTCTGGAGCAGTATTCTGTCTCCTGAGCAATACATCTGTCATTGTCCAAAGTTAAGCAAAGAAAAATTAATACTGGTCTCTTACCAACTATATGCTTATTTTAGGTATTGGCTGTTAAATCTAAGTGAGACACTGGTGCCCATCTCTCTTTTCATAATGAGCCTAATTTCAGGAGAAAGCTCACAGCTATGAAGTTGAATGGGATAGTTCCTGAGCTATGAGGTTAGGTGCCTGGGTCTGGAAAGAACAGTTCAAGAAAACATGCTTAGAAAAGCTGCTGGTGAATTTTCTGGTGTAATCTCATCAGTGTGCAGCTTTCCTGTATGATAACCTGAAAAGTTACCCTGAGCTCTTAATAGGCTTACATTAACAAATGAAGCTCCTGTAGTCACTGTAAAATGACATACAAGTTACCAATTATTGTTCAAGTTAGTTTTGTTGTTTCTATTTGACCTGAGAAACTGAACATAACATCTGATTGAGAAAATTCTACATAAATCCTCAGTAAGTGTAAGGCAGAGCAGCCCCTCAGCGGTGAAAGTGCATTCATGCCAACTGAGACTACAGAGCTTTGTACTTTTCTCTCCACTGCTACCCACGTTGTATCTCCCCACGTTCTATCATGAAGGCTGCATTGCTACAAATGTCAGTTAAGACCCCATGAGATATGAGACGTCTCAGTATGTTTTAAATCCAGTTTAATCTTAGAATGTAGATGGAGGATAAACCCAAAGCTTTGTTTGCTTCTTTTAAATTCACCAGGGGACAGCATAATTCCACCAACATTTGAACAGTGATAATCTATAGGAAGGACAGGGGGAAAAAAAACATTTTGCTTTAATTCCTCTGCTTCTGAGCACTGTGTTTAAAGAAGCTTAAAGTAAGAAACACGCATCCAGATTTATTTAAATTCAAACCACACTGTATCTTTGCCATCTCAAATCTGACAAAGCTAAGGGCATGTGAGGAACAGTGTTTCACATAAAAACAGTGTCATACAAAACACTCATGGCTTCCCAAATTTGCAAACATCCCTTAGGAATTCAAAATGGCTAAACCCTGTTTAGCCCATGGAGAAACAAACTCAACAACTTTACTCTCATATGTAGTAGATTTTTTTTGCCTCTGCAAACACACAGAGTTTAATCAGATCCTTTCTCCCTTCTCAAACAGAACATTTTTGTTGCCTCTTGGATATGCAGCTAATACACATTCTGTGTCCCCTTCCCCTCTTAAAGCAATATTAATTCTTTGTCTCAAGGAAATTATTAAACTGAATTCTGACAAGAAAATGGAGTAGCAGAAGCTTTGCTTTCAAGCTAATTCACACTAACAAAGCCAAACATTCCTTTTTCTGATTTCTTTAATTAAAAGCCTTAATTCCTCTGAATTCACTAGGAAAATGAGGAATATGGCAGTGGGACATGAGCATATTTATTTTATACACAAATGATTCATAATGTCCATTTTAACACACAGTGTCACTGTTAGCAGCATATGTTCTTGCTAATCATAATTCTAGCCTTTTGCTGGAATACTCCACCATTCTCCAATATAGTTTTAGGTAGAGGATCCAAAATCCCTTGCCCAAACATATTGGTTTGGGCTATGATCTGAATCTGTAGTCCAATTTAATACCTGAAAACAGACTGTTGATACCTTAACCATTTTAACAAACCCATATATGATAGTACTGAACTGCACATAATCATCTGCTACTGGTAGGCTTCCATAATCATTTCCCTTAAAGAGAAGGTTGCTCAACACGAGCCAGAAGAGGAATAGTGTAAGTACCTTTCAACAGAGTAATGCTGTTTACCTGCATTATATTGTCTATTATAACATGATTAAAGTTATTTTATACCAGTATTTGAGAGTTTTCTGAATGGTTTTTATCTCATTACTAAATATTTCAACCTCAGGTAGAGAGACATTTAGGTAATGGCCCTGAGTGAAAAATCTTAGTATTCTTCTACAGGATTGCATCCATTAAACTCTGTTAATCTAAACCTGAACCTATAAATACAGTTCTGTGGAGTAGAGAGCAGATGCTTCTGCCCCAGCAAAATCCTATTCAACCTTTAGAACATGCTAATGTACACCAATTTAGAGACAGATCAAAATGTGTTAAATGGCATCACCAGACAATTAGTTCACAGCATGAAATAAGTGTAACAGTGTTAAAAAGGTGTTTGGAAGTGGTTTTGCCTAAAAAAAAGTACCTAATTCAGTCATCTCAAATGAAGGAAACAAAATGTGTCTGTAAATTTAGGAGTATTTATATAAAAAAAACCAGAATATCATGAGAATCAAAAGACCTATTGAAAAAAACCCTTCAATTCTGACTTGGTTTCTGCAGTCACTGCAATTACCAAAGAGAAAACTATGCTTAACAGGAACTTCTGCTGTAGGGCACATGACACTCTCTGGTAGGCATTGTTAGGATTTTGAGATAAAGCACACAGCAGCACCACCTCTAACACCTTTTGACAAGCTAAACATATTCCATTGTGCAAGGCATACAGGTGACCACCCTGACTTCTTTTATGTGGAACTTTGTGCTAGGACCAGGGAGGCCTCCTCCATCACCTTGCTAAGGATAGTCAGTATTTACAGGGCATAGATCCATTTCCAGAATTTACTCATTAGGGCCATTTCATGCCTGAATTCAAAGATTAAAAGCTACTCCAAGCTTATTAACTGGTGAAACAATTGAATGTTACTCAAGGGCCTATATAGGTGTATGCTATTAAAAAATAAAGAACAGAGTTAAATGAAGAGTAGAGAAGATACAAATTTGACTCATTCAGCAATAAAGTGCTGAGAAACCTATTAAAACAACTAAGTAATGCAAATGCCTACAAAGTAGAATATTAGACACCCTGATCATTGACTTTACTTTTACTGGAAGTCCATTATGTCAGAAGAATCATCTTACCTTTGCAGAGTCAGAAGTTTCTGTTTAAATTAAACACTGCATAAGAAGTATCACCAATATCTTTTTAATACAAAATACAAGGGAAAGATATTGCTTCTTATGGTGAGAGGTGAGAAAGAAAAAAGACTGTGTGTGAACTGTGTAGGAATAGAAAAGAGTCTTAATATATCTTCACTAGTTCCAGTTATATTCCCTCTAAGAAAACTTGCAGCACTTAGAAGCCCATCCAGTATCTAATATCACTACCAGAAAGAATTTGTAGAAGATTTAATGATGCTGCTGTAGCAATCAAGGTCTAATCAAAGCAGTTCTTTCTGGTTGTAAAGACCAAAATTTCCATAGGGTAAATGTAAACTTTACCAACAGTTCCAAACAGGAGGAGATAACTGCCACTAATTTCCATGTGTTTTCAGAACAATTAACCCATAGGCTCCCAGCTGAATGATTTTGGGGGTATATTCGTTTAGAATCTCAACTTTCCTTTGTAACTCTGGCCAAGGAGTTGAGAAATTTTGCCAAGCTCACTCTTGCTGGTGATAACTTGAACTTTCTGGTCCCAGAAAGAAGCAGGGTTGGCATTCTGCAGGTGTAAGAGAAACAAAGTAATGGTTGCTGGCATGGAAGACACAGGATGGAACTACAAATCTCAAAAATAAGTTAATTCAGGATTTGCTTTGCAGGTTTAAGCAAGAGGTGAAGCCCTTTACCCAAAGTGGTTACTCATTTTCAACTGATTTGGCAATGAAATCTGCATTTCCCCAGAAAAGCCTGTTTTCCTAACTGGTTCATGATTACACTGAAGGAAAAGGTGTATGAACCCACAAAGGCTGCTTAACTGCCTTGTTTTTTTCTTTGATATAGAAAAATAGAAGTGTGACTCCATAGCTGTATCGTATGCAGTCAAAGAGAGGGGTTTATACGGATCCTTTTAAACTACCAAAGTGACAAAGTGAGGCAAGCAGTCAGCAAAATACAACACTATTAAGATGGAAGGTGCTTTCATTTACCAATTAATATGAAAACTGAAAAGTGAGACCATTTTCAGCTTCTCCAGCCGTGTTTGCAACTGTTTAAAGTAAAAAGGCAGGTGAAGAGGTAGGTGAAGCAGAAATAGGTAATAAAAATTACAGCTGCATTAAAGTCCTTGATCCAATTAAGTACATCGACTAGTCTTGCAGTTTTCATCTGCAAAACTTAAGGGGTTCGGTATAAAGAGATCAAGAAGAATGTTATTGTGAAGCAGGTCTCCCCACCCCACAAATGAAACCTCTAAACCACAAAATGTTATGATCTCTGCAAAACTGGGGCATCTTGTCCAGATTTCTTCACTGTCGTTTTGGCTCACAGGGGACAAGCTTACTCTCTCCCTTCTGGCATGCTCCTAGTCTCAGCTATTCAGGCTTCTGAAAAGCAACCAGATTAAATGAACCTAAGCACACACAAAGTGCAAAGAAAACACTGCACCCGTTCCTCCTTAGTCCTATAAAGTAGCACATGCCAGGATTCACCATCCCAAATATTTACCCTACATACTTTTTTCAGAAGCCGCTTATTACACATCATCCGAAACCACAGACAAATCCTTCAAAAACTCGTTCTGCTTGACCTCTTTGAATCAGCTCTTGTATTATCTACTGCCTCTTGCAGTATTATTTGGCCTAAGCTCTTGCGTTGGCCACTTAACATTTTCTCCTTATGGTATTTTTGATAAAGACTTAATATCTCAGTCTTGAAAATTAATTAATAAAGCTGTGACAAGTTCCATTCCTAATCTATTAAATCCTTCCTTCCAGGACACTTGCGTACAGGCAGAAAGTATAGCCTGCCCTGAGATTAACACTTACAAATACTCCCTGACATAGATTCTATTTTTCACTTCCAGTTGTCCAAAGATGTATTCAACTCTTCCAACATCAGTTTTAATTCGGATTGGCAATAAAAATCTTTCCTGAGTTCTTTGGCCTTTCCCTCTAGGAACTTACCTCAGCTATCCCCTAGGGAATACAAGGGGCAGGCCATTACAGAGCTGGGACAAAGTGCTCTGTTAGAGTTCAGTGCCTGAATCAGCAGTATGCCAGTGTAACGAGCTGACACATATTATTGTGCCTTTCTGGAAACAAGTGGCCTTCTTGTCTCAGGAGACCAATATGAAGTGACATATTGAGGCAATACTGGCATTTCCATCATCAGTGTTGCCAGGGTTTGAGCTTAAGAACAATGGTACCACTGATCTAAACAGCATGCAGCATCAGTACATAAAACCATGAGAAAATTGCCAAGTCGCAGCAATGAGATGTCACTTTGACTCTCTGTGAGCCGTGGGTCAAAGTGACTGAAGGAAGCTTTAAAAATCACATTTGTTACATAAACTTTTGTATGGGGCTCTGTGTCTTCTCTCTTTACAGGGCTGGGAATAAGAATAAAACCTGAGAAACAAAGAGCAAGAAACAAGAAAGGAAAAGCAATCACTTTCACCATTTTCACCACTGCTTGCTTTCATCAGTGTCTAATACTAACCTACATGATGCTGGTCACCTGGTACAACATCCTGTGGCTATCCTGTAGAACACAAGCTGTTGGAGTATCAGAACTAACACAAAAAAAAAGTTTACATCATTGCTATAGTACTAGGAGATATCAGTAAGCTTCAGGTATTTAGATTACCTTGAGGTCCTTGTGGGCAAAAGTCAGCATTCGTGTGTCAAAATATCTTTTCAAAGTAAAAAATCTTTGCATACAAATAGGCAAACCTCAGTTTGAGGCACTTTGTGCCCATGTGCCTTCACTACTGGGACAGAACACAGGAGAGAGAGAAGGAAAACGTATTGAAACATAAAGAACTCCCAAAGAGTTTTAAGGTTATCCCTTCTTCCTCTACTCCCATTCTCCCACCTTACTTCTCACAGAGTGATACTCAGGACCAGAACACGGGTTCTGTCAGCCAGCTCACTGTGCAAACCCAGATGTTTGGCATCATGGCATAACAAAAAACCCACCCCAACAAATACATCCCTACAGTGCAACAAACACCAGTCTATTAAGGTGACTGGAATAGAGAAGCTCTCTTGCTGCAGAGAGATAGACATTAGTACTAGCTTGAGTAATGTTTCTATGATCCCAAAAAGCATAGTCCCCACTGTGCAACACTTAGACCCCAGAAGTGTCCTCAGTCTCCTGCCTTCCTCATTTCTGGTTGTTTGGTGAGATGAGAAATGGGAGAACTGAACAATTTTTGTCCATCAGCTCCCTCTTTGGCTGTATCAGCTCTCGACAGATGCTGCCAGGAGACAAGAAGGGAATTAGAAAAGCAAGCTGCAGCCAGTCTTAAGTAAATACAGGAAAGTAATGCTACATTTTAGGAGTGCAGTTTGAATTCAGCTCACAGCAAAAAAAGTGTTTCACTGCAGACTGCTGCAGCTCGTTCTGACACCACAAACCCTTCTGAAAATGGCCACTGTAATCCCAGTGTACTCCATTCCTCTGAGGACCAGGTGCTGCCAGATACATTGGCAATGGCTTTTGTTAAGTACTTACTAGCAAATAAGTCTTCTTCTATTTGCTAAATAGCAGAATCATTCTGTGCTCTTCAGCTTAGTCCCTGCTGCCTCCTAGGTGGGGGTTCCCAGCACTTCTCTCGAAGCATTAGACAGTAATCCTTCAGTAAGTATTGTGATTGTGCCAGTTTTTTAAGTGTGGCTGTTACTGTACTGCAACTATACATAATACTTTCCAGAACAGGGAAAGAGAAGGCTCTGTTCTGTCTGGCATATATCAAGAAATTCAAGGTGTGCTAAACAGCATACTTATTGAAAGAGGAAGCCTGAACCCTAGTTGATTTCAGCTCAAATTTTCTTCATACCTGCAGCCATACAAAGCTGTGATTCAGCTGTGTCCCACTGTACAAAGAAAGGATGTACTGTCATAGAACAAGTGAGTATTCAATACCTGCACATCACCTGTGGTATCAGAAATAGCCTATCTCTTTTAACTTGGCACTTGGCACTCTGCACAAACCAGTGTACTCTGCTCAGAAAGCAGAGCACAGCACTAACACAGCTGTGCTGGTAATGTAACTGCAACAGGTAGCTCTGCTTGACCACTCACTGTGTTATATCAGTGCACCTAACATTCTTCAGCCACAGAGCTTGATGCAAAATGGAATTAAACAGGCATATGTGAAGCTAATATGGTCATGCTGGTCCAGGATGACCACCACAGGAGAAAGTAAGGACAGCTAAAATTTGTTGGTCTGAAAGTGTTCCCATAAAATGCTTCACGGGAATTCACTGATTTGCAGAGATGTTTTTTAGTGGGGAAAGCTGAATTTCAGTGATTTTTTTGAATTTTTCATCTTAAAAGCATTTCAAAGTCATCTAAATACTTTGTTTTGACATTTTTAAAAGATGAAGAACTCTTTCCTTCATTTGGAGTGATTGCTTTAAAACTGAAGCGGTTACATTTTAAATAAAACATTTGGCTTCAGCTGATACTTTGCTTTAGATTTTTCATTCAGAAACTTCAAACAAATCCCTGTTTGGTACAGGGTTATCTGATACAGTAATATCACAAATCGCTGGCTTTCTCATCTATAATATCCAACCCAGTTCTTCTTGTCAGTAAAGAAATCAGATGCAGAAACTGTGCTGAATCGCTGCGTTCATCTACTCATTTATAGTTCTTAGTCATCTAGATACACTTCCTCATTCATTTGCATTTATGCATAGATACCTTCCAACTTGTTTACTTCCACACATAACCTGACCATTTGTATGTGTCAGAAATTGTAGAA
Organism: Forpus xanthops; assembly: GCA_032466535.1. Lineage (NCBI taxonomy): Eukaryota > Metazoa > Chordata > Aves > Psittaciformes > Psittacidae > Forpus > Forpus xanthops. The sequence continues at coordinate 3,459 of JASSUY010035205.1, read as the reverse complement.
ATGGGGGCTTGATTTTACTGGGCCTAATACAGATCTCTGTGATGCCTTCTAAATACTTCATACTCTGAGAAGCCTACCCTGGAAACGTGCTAAAACCAGGCTCTTTCCACTCAGAGTATTTCTGCATTAATCTCGGTGTGCCTTGGTTCCCCAGATAAGCAGAGGAGCACTATCTCATTTTTACAGATAAGGTTTATGGGAATAAATATCCCATTATTTAAAAAACTATTTTCATTCTGTAGTAATCAGAGGATGCTAAATGTACATAGTCTAAATCAAACCAGTGCACAAATACATTTAATTCCCCATCTCTTCCCTTCTCAGTTCTTTACAAAACTTTATTCTGGATTTATGGTGGCAACATTGACATAGAAATCCATCACAATATGCTACTGGGGGCCCAAGTACCTATAAGAAGTAGGAGTTTGAGCAGTAAATATCCTGAAAGTACTGTTTTGAGAAAAGCTCCCTCTCTCCCTCCTCCAAGCAGGTAATAACAGGCACTGGCTACAATGCAGTCAAGTTGGTGGAGAATAGCAGGAAACAAAATAGCTTTTAGCCCCCACATTCCTTCCTCACTTGCGCATGACTTATGTTTTCTAGAAGTACCTTAATAAAACCCCAAACAGGCAGTGGATGGAAATTAAGCTCAGTTACCAGAGATTTGACTTCCAGAGTGCATCAATCAGCACTGCTCTACACGGACACAGAACCTTGCACCAACATTCAGCTGCAATTGGCAATCCTGAACTTTTAATAAGGTTTAATGAAAGTTCATTCCCTCCTCTCATTAAAAGACTTTCAGATTCTGCTTGTCAGATCATGAGCTTCATATGCTGGCCATCACTGGACTACAGTTTCTCCCCCTTATTTGTTCACCATGTAGGACAAGAAGATCTTAAAGCAGAACCTAAAGCAGAATCACTGAGGTCGCTCAGTGACCAAAGTTATATGCTACACCACATATTTCTCATCCCATTGTAAGTCTTTTATGCCTATGTCCCACCTCAGCTTCAGATCACACACTACGAAGTGAATTTGGTTCTTTGATCATTTGCTGTACCTGGGAAAAATCTGTTCTTAGCCCAATGCCACCATCAAGAACTTTATCTAGACAACATAGCACAATTCTCTGAGGCTTTTATCTTTTGGTGGTTTTACCACAATAAACTCGATCCTCACACTGGAGCACAGAACCTGTCTCCAATGGAGCACAACAATAGGAGGTTGCAAAAGGATTCTGTCATTGACTGACTGAATATGCATGGGGGAATTAAAAGCAGTCATTAAGAAGCTAAGACAGGAAAAATGTAGCATGAAGAACTCGCACAAGTTTAACATTAACTTTATTGCTTATTCCCAGTTAAGAATACTGCCATACTGCCAAAGAATACTGCCTTTTCCCATAGGGACTTTCTACCCTTTCTGTGATTTTGTTATATTTTTTTTCTGTTAAGCCATATCAGCTAATGTCAGTGCTTTGATAACAGACTTAGGAGAGCATGGGGAAAGGAGGCTAGAAGACATCTAGGTACATATCAATGACATATCTCTTCCTTAGTCCTGAAGGAACTCCCAAGAGCATTATTCAAAGAATTTACTAAGATCTTACACTGTTAAAGGTCCTATGACACACCAAGATCTTGAACATTTGCAGTTTTTCACCCTGAGCTTTTGGAATCACCTGATCTAACAATGCTGTGCAGCATTTTCACAGGATGTTTTAATCCCAGTTCGTACCTAAACTTGTGTAATGCTGCAATACACTATTTAAATTGGCTGTACTCTCTAACTGCTGTATTTTAGTGGCTACAGAAGCAGTCTCTCTGGAGCTGTTGCAGAAGTACTGTATTTATCATATTTAGCCAACTCTCCCAAATCATGACACTCAAGAGCCTCGCTGCCTTTGGTGCATTTATCCCTTCATATTACTGCTTTGATTAGGGAGCTGTTATTGTGCAGACATACAGATTGGGACCTGAGACACAGAAAATAATGAAATACCTGTAGCCACACAGACAGGGGGCTTGAATCAATACTTTTAGTTCCCAGCAAAGCACCTCAACAATCCTTCAATGGTTCAGTAACAGTCAAATAAGGATTTTATAGCAATGTTGACAGCTAAAGCGCTTGCATTCTGTTTTCAGCCGCAGGGAACCTGGAGATCTCTGCTGCATTTATTTCTGTGTGAAACAAGCCAGCGTGTGTTCTGAAGAATTATTATTTCTTTCCAGAATCGTTCAGGATGCCTAGGCTTTGCAAATATAACTGCAATTAACTGGCTGCTCTTGGGATTAAGCAGAAACAAGTAATAATATTGTATGCTCACTCAGAGAAACTCAGACTGATGGACAGGTAAGTTTAGAGTACTGTATTCTTACACTGGGCTTGGTGTCTGAATTTTAGAGAAGAGCAAGCAGCAGCAAACCTACTTGAAGGCCCTAACTGAGGTTACTGACTGTAAGGAGACAACAGCCAGAGAGTAGACAGCCTCAATTCTTTCTCCAGCCCTGGATTTTAGATATCACTAAAGGTGGGACTGAAGGAAAAGGAAGGAAAATTTGGCAAAGAAAAAATTTGTGTTGGAAATGACCATGTTTCTGTGTTCCAGTGCAACTGGTTTGGCACTGACAACCTTTGAGAACAGCCTTGCATGGCTGTACAATACAGTGGCCTGAATGCCAGATTTTCTTTTGTTAGCAATGTTTAGGTTGCAGTCTGCACACACAGATTATTTCCACATCAGGTGTCCAAATCTTCATACACATTATACACAGATACTGTCCCTACCATGTTTAGGCTAAGGTACAAGGACAGAATTATTTGAGCACAAGGGTTTTGGCAACACACATTTTCCAACAAAGGTGGGGGCCACAACTAGTCTCAGGACACAGTTGAGCACACGCCGTGCAGTAGAGTGTAATAGACTAGGTTTGCTAGACCAGAAGAATTACAGTATCACTTTGCAATGCCGACTGTAAGTCCCCAGTCTTGAGCATTCCTCTGTTTCCATCACAGTGAAATGGAAATGAAGTTAACACATGGATCCTAAAAGGATTTGCAGAATTTGTTTTAGACATAGTATGTCATATCCAGGTGAAGGTAATAATGTGGAGAGCACATCATCTGTTTTTCTTCCCCAGACAAAAGATAGAGCCAAGCTAAGATAAGGATCAGGAGCTGCTGAGGAAAATACAAGGAAAAAAGAGGCTTCTAAAAGGTGGAAACAAGGACAGGCAGCCTGCAAAGAATACAGAGATGTTGTCCAGGAAGCTAGGGACCAGGTTAGGAAAGCTAAGGCCCACTTAGAATTAAACTTGGCTAGAGATGTTAAAGATAACAAAAATGGATTCTATAGGAACATAGCAAATAAAAGACAGAAAAGGGACAATGTGGGCCACCTACAGAAGCTATCAGAAGAACTGGCTACTCTGGATTTGGAGAAGGCTGAGGTTCTTA